>BMAW01115848.1:1181-43172 GCA_019974015.1 Nephila pilipes | reverse complement strand
ATATGCTTACGCATACTTTATTTTTACATTACATATAATAAAAATCTGGGTTTGTGTTGCTCCTAAGTATTGATTACATTTTAATTCCTTTACGTTATATTTTCAATAAAATGCTATGAACAAAACTATATGACTTGCTATTAAACATATATCTTGCCTCTTAATTTCGTAATTATAGTATGTAATGCAAAATCAGTATCATCCGAACCATCAACATCAACAGGCATTTTTTTTCAGTAGAGTTAAAGAATTTTTTTCTTCTTTTTACAATTATATGAATAGAAAATTGTACATCTGACTTTTTTGAGAATGGAAGAAAATAGTTTTTTAAGTTAAAAAAAATGTTCAAAAATTATGTATTTTAAATGAGTATTTTAGAAACAAATTCACACATATGAATCATCTTAAATATCAAAAAGAGCGGGGGAAGTTAAGTATTAAGGAGTAAGGGAGAGAGGAGTCCCCCCCCCCACACACAATTGATTTTAGAATTAGAAAAATTATACAGGATGTTGATAATCTACATTTAAAAAAAGATTGAAATGGTATTCTTAGTTATATACTAAATATTGTGTTGCATTTATCCTTTATCTTTTTTGTTTGTAATTTGAAACGAAAGAAGTGAAAGTAAAATAAAAAGTATAAGAGCAATATTTCTATCAGCTTATAAAAATTACAAACATTAAGAAAATTTTTTAATTTTCATAAGATTATTTTTAGTAAAAAAGATGTAAAATGTTTTTTGGCGTGCCTGTAAAATTTTTAAATTTAATCTTTATATCTAATTTTTATTTTTTTTTTACAGTTATGGATCGTCTTAGAAGGAGTTTACGTGATAGTTTTCGTCGTAAAAAAGATCATATTCCAGAATGTAGTAAACCCCACCAATGGCAGGCTGATGAAGCTGCAGTGCGTGCTGGTACATGCAGCTTTCCTGTTAAGGTAAGTGTTTTTACCTGCTAATTTTTAATTTTTTTTTTATTAGCAATACTATTTTATTGCAATTAAACAAACAAAATAAAATCTAAAAATAAGAAATTAAGTGTAATTATAAGAAGAAACTAAACCTAGGTTGCTCATTTCTTTTAATAAAATATGGATTATTAAAAATATTTTTAAGTAATAATAATATTTTTTAATTATAAACTTTTATGTAAAAATTCCATACTTCTAATGCTTGGAAAGTCTTAATCAGTTGATCATTAAGATTATATTGATGAAATCTAAATTCATTCCCCTTAGTTATAATTTAATTTAACTTTTCTGCAAAATTAATTTTAGAATATTTCCAAGTGATTGTTCCTGCTTCAAATTTAAAAATTACAATTTGCTGTCATCTGTATTTATGCATAAATCAGTCATTAATAAATGATTCAGATATGGTCTTTCATTTTATAAGTCTAAAGATTACTGTTCCTGAAACATTTTGCTTTTTTTTAAATGTAAGGTATTCTCTCTTTAAAAACCTAAATATTTTTTCCCCCTTGTTGACACATTGCTTTTATAAAACCTACTAAAATTTGGAATAAAATTTTTTGAAAATGTGAAATATTTGAGCAAATTTCATTTTCACAGTTTGAATTATTCTTTAAAACAAGGAATAATTTGAAAATGTTGTGATTAAATGTAATTAGTGTGATTAATCCAATTGAGTTCTTTAGTTCCCCCCCCCCATTTTTTTTTTTTCTAGTTTGTAATCTACTGAATGTTCAATGAATTTTTAATTTCATTAAAAAAATAATTCGCTTATTTTCTATATATACAGCTATTCTTTAAAACAATGTTTTTCTTTTCAGTGATAGTTTTGCTATTTGTAATCCAATTAGTTGTAAACAGTTTTTAAAAATATTTTATTCATTTATATTTCTCATGTGATGTAATTTGAAGCATTGTTCTGGGAATAGTTGTCAAAAATCCAAATAAGAGGAAAAAAAGCTAATTAAATGTTAAGAAATTTCGTTTTGTTTTAATTTTTTTTTTTTATAATTGATACCTTGTAAATTAAATTAACTCTCTTTTTTTTTTTACATTCATTTCCTGTTCATTTAGGCTTCAATTACATCTTTCTTAATAAGAAGAAAAATGCAACACCTTGATGCAACAAATTATTTAATTATGCAATTTTTAAAACAATTTCCTTTTCATGCGAAATTCGTCTGTAAAAAATTGTATTTTTCTCAAGAAATAGAGGAGAGAGCAATAATTGATTGTGAAAATTATTATTAAATCTTGTGCATGTAGAAGTGATAAATACTTGTAAGAATATCCAATTCAGATATAAATAAAGTGACTACATTGCTTAAAATATTAATTACCATTGTAATGAAATTAAAAATTGTGCTTGTAACTATGCACAAAACATTTGTTTGTAAAAATATGCTTCAAAAAATTCTTTGTTTATTAAAAACTAATTTATTTTTACTTTTGATAAATGGATGCTTTGCTTCCTTTGGTAAAAAAAAATTTCAGTTATATTTAATTAATGTTTTTTAAAGTGTGAAAAGTTATGCATTTTTTAAATGTGAATTTACATATGTTGTAAAAGATTAGATGCTCAAAAATATAAGTTAGTATTATTTATGTAAGTTTATAAATTATTAATTATTTAAAAAAGAATTCATTATTGAAAATAAACCTCAGAGTTATATTTTCTAAGACAGGGTTATATAATTTTTACACCTTAATGTGACAACCTTAAATGAATTGTTTTAAAATTACCTTGATTTTAAATCAAGGTAAAAAACACACACACATGTAGTTTGATTCTTTCTGGATTTCATAATTTAAAAAGAGTTATGAAAGAAGAGGATTAATCTAGTTTTAAGATTTTCTTTGGAGTCCCTTGGTTGTTTGATAGTACAGCAAACAGCCTAAGTGTGAGAAAACTGCAGGATTAAGTCTAAATTTCACTAAAGATTTGTTTTAGAATAATAGTCTTCTTCTCAAATTAATTGAATATCTTTCTCAAGATCATATCATGGAATTGATAGGATAGGAATCATCATCTTTATTGTAATGTTTATTATTTGATTGTGATTCTAAATTACAAAGATATTTTGCCATTAAGCACTTGCATTGCTCTGGAAAAACATCAGTTCAAAAAATCATTAAAATCTGGTTTATTCAACATACAATTGCAAAATGTTTTTTAATCATTCATTGGTTTATGTATTAATTAATGTAAAGTTGATGTAATTGCATTTTTAAATTCAAAATTGGAAAACAATTATTCTATAAATTTTTTTAGATTAGAACTTTGAATGAAATATAATTTTGTTTGATGATAAGTAACAGCTCAAAATAAACTTGAAAAACAAGAAAGAGGTAGCTGTTATTTTCTGTGAACTATGTTTCATAGTTTACTTGATTTCAATTAACTTTCTGTATTGGAATTATAATTTATGTCCACACACACTCATTACTTTTTAGGAAGTTTGAGTGATTGTTTTAATGCTGAAGTTAAATTTTAAAGAAATGTGTATATATTTCATATTCCTTTTTCAATGTGGATTATTCTGATTTTTCTGTATCATTTTCAGTATCAACTATTTAGTCTGCACATAATCCACATAAAATTAAATAAATTGAATAATTCATGAATATTAAGATAGTTCATAGTTGTGAGTTTTTTTTTTTTTTTTTTTTGTATGTCTGTCTTAAGAATTGTGCTAAGTTATTTGTAATTAACATACTTTAAAAATGTGTATTTAAATTTTGAGAACCATATCTGAAATAGTGTTTTTATTCTGCTTTTACTGAATTATCACAGCATTGAAAATCATAGATATCTTAATGGTATATCAATGGCAAAGTTGCAAGATTCAACATTCCTCTGTTCTATTATAAGTACTTCAAGGTTACTTTATTAATGGCAAATTCTTTTTCATTAAGATATGGGAAAATTCGATGTATATGTTATCTTAACTCACAAAACAAGTAAAATTAACTTATATGCTCTTATCATTAAATAGGTAGGATAAGTAAATGTCTATAAATATATAAAGAGAAAAATATAATAGAACTTGTTAATTTTTATAAACATATACTTTCCATGGATAAAGTAACTTGAATATGTATTATTGGGATTATTTCACAATTTGTAATACTCTGCAAAGTGAAACTTCATGATAAAAATATGTTTTGTTTAGAATATTTGTGTGGGTGCTGATTTATCTTGAAGAGACATTTGAATCCTATCTTGTGCTCTGAAATCTTTTCATTTACTTTCTGTTGATGAGATAAGAAAGAGCTGCTCCTTCCAACATTGTTTTGCAAAACCTGTTACGAAATTTTCTTAAAATACTTCACCGACTAAATGTCTTACAGGAAATGAAATTCTTTTACATTCACCTGATATCTTCAGGTAATATGTAAAAAAAAAAAAAAAAAAAAAAAAAAATCAAGTAACTCACACACATTTGAATTGATATCACACTAATAAATGTCTTATACATCAATTATAAATCAGTTTCCATTTCCTTGTACTTCATTAAATTATTACACAGTGTTTTTGTTTCTTAAAAAAAATATTTGTATTATTTACAGAGCAATGTATTAGTCAAAAATTTCAGTGGGATTTTTGAATTCCTAAGTAAACTTTACCTTTTTACCTCACATTGAAAATATGATTTTTTATATGTATATATATTTATGATTTTTCTGGGTATTATTTTGAATTATTTAACTTTTGTATGAGCTTTCTTTTTCTTTTTAAATATTACTGTGAGTAGGGTTGAAGCTATTGAAATCTGCACTAAAAGCCTGTTCTCTTTCATTTTTCACACCACTAATTTAAAAAGTTTTTTTTTTAACAATCTATTTAATTTATTAATAGGTTATGTTTTAAATACATTTGCTTTCATTGATATTTTTCAGTACCTTGGATGTGTAGAAGTATTTGAATCGAGAGGCATGCAGATTTGTGAAGAAGCTTTGAGAGTGTTGAGGGTAATTGTTCTGAATTTTCATACTTGTGTAGTCCTTACATTTTGTTTCAGTCTTGTGAAAAGGTTTTAAGTGAAACAGATTATTTAATATATTTTAATTTAAAAATTATGTGTAAGACTGAAACAAGGAAGTTTATTTTCGATACTTTTTTATATTAATGTAAAACTAGAATAATTTTTTATTATATGAATTTGATTTCTATTTTTGTTATCAAAAATACATGTTTAATCTGGAAAAAATGTTTATGTAATTAAATTTTTTTTTTTTGTATACATGTCTGTTTTCAAAATGTAATTACTCTTCTTTTCTGTGAATAAATCTATTCGTTCGATTAAAATTTTTTTTAAAAAAAATTCCGTAGTCTGACAAGATGTAATGGGATGCATGCTATATTTTGTGAGATTGTTATACTTTTCTAATCTCGTTAAATCTTTTGATTTATTGATCATTGGCAACGGTAGCCTAGTGGCCCTGGTCGCGGACTTGCGGCCGGCGGTTTTCGTCGAGTCGCGGGTTCGAGCTCTGATGCCATTAAAGCCACCGTGTTGCCCGGGCTGATGCTCATTAAATCTGTTGACACTCAAACCCATCCCGTTCACGTGGTGTGGAAGTTAGAACAGGGTATGCTAGCACAGGTGTCAACCTCGTCGCCTGACCGAGATTCAATATTACGAGATCCGTCGCCAATAGCTCTCCCATTGCTTCCAGTGCGACGTTAATAAAACCAATCAATCAATTTATTTATTACCCTTACGTATGTTTACTTTTTTATGTTATTTGACTATATTATTTTACAGTATTATAGTCTTTTATTATATTTGAAACACAATTTGATTTCAACTATTATATGATGAGATATGTAATTTTAAATATTTTTTAGAATTCTAGAAGAAGAATTATAAAAGGTACATTATATGTTACTGGAGATGGTCTTCGTGTTGTGGATGATGAAACAAAAGTTAGTAGTTTTTTTTTAAACTGTAATAATCAAAGATATAACATAGTCTGATTTTATTATTAATTTTCAAAATTTTATGTCACTTCTAGGGTCTCTTAGTCGATCAAACTATTGAAAAAGTGTCATTCTGTGCTCCTGATCGTAACCATGAAAGAGGCTTTTCATATATTTGTAGAGATGGTACTACTCGTAGGTGGATGTGCCATGGATTTCTGTCTCTGAAGGATACAGTAAGATAGCTTTATATGTAATTAATGAAAAAGATAAAACTAAATTTAAAAGGAGGAGGCTTATTTTACCCAAACTATGTAGGTGAAGCAAATGTTAAGATAAACATTCTATTAATTTTTTTTTAAAATTCTTTAACATCATGCAAGCCGAAGTGTGATCTATCTACACAATATATCCTTTTTGTGAGAGATAATCTTGCACAATTTTTTATCATTTTATAATATTTAAAGCTGTGAAAGATATTGTTAAAAATAGAATTGTGAAAATGGAGAACTGTCAAACTCAAGGGCTTCTCCACAATATGATGTGCCATTTGATTAAAATAATTAGGAAAGAAAAGTTGTTAAATGAATTTGATTTATAATTGTTGTATCATCAAGAATGTATTTTTGAACTTTGCTTCTCAGTCTTTTATCATTGTTATGCTAATTTTAACAACTGGAATAGGACTTAATGATTTCGTCATTTTCTATTAAACACTTTTCTTTGATTTAGTTTCAAAGTATTTTTTTAATTGCATGAAACATGCTTGTTCAAATAAATTTCATTAATTTAATGACTGATTGTAATATGCTTTATATATTGAAAATTAATATTTCTAAGCATTGGTGTTGAACAATGCTAGTAAAGTCATAAATTTTTCAGAAATTTCAAGAGTTTTCATGCTCTTTCAGTATAATATATAGAAAATTTTCGTAATCATCACCAATTGACTAATTTTTTTTTTCAATTTTTTATGATCTTATTTTAATTTCCCCCCTTCCTCCATAATATGTACATAACTTAAGAAGGCTAACTCATAAATATTAACTTATGTATCAATAATATTTTTTACATGAAATTATAGTATGTATTTGGAGTATGAATTACAAATTAATCATTTATTTTGAATTGATGGTTGAATTTTAACTTAACACAATGATAATTTTTTAGTAAATTTGTTATTATTGTTTGAGAGAATCTTGAATTCTTTCAATGACAGTCAGGTAGGAAACCATTTCAAAAGTAAAAATAATTACTTGTTATATTACCTCCAAATGAAGGAAGAAAATCATGAAATCGCTAGTGTCTTTTATATACAACAGTGAAGATAGCTTATCTTAATCTGGAGAGAAAGTAAGTGGGTGTCGATGAAAGTGGGTCAGAATGTTTATTCTTCTTGTTAAATATGTCAATAACTTGAACTTCAAAACAAATTTTTCAGTTATTCTTTGTTGTGTTGAGCTTCTTATTCATGTTTGTAATCTCCCTGTTCCGAAATAGCTGAAGCATCACATAAAAATAGAGGATGGTGTTATGATGATGTTTAAAAAAAAAAGTCACCTCCATTTTTTGTTATGCCTGTTAATTTTTGTCTAACTGTTCACTCTAATGCTGATATTTGTTTAAATTTAAATCTTTGTATTTGTACGAAAACTTATTTTACATGTATATTGATTTGAAAAGTATAATTTTGATCATAAAAAAATGGCTCCATATAAATATAATAATGGAGGGTATTATAATATGTTATAACTAGAAGTTCATTTTAAAAACAAATAGAAAAATTTAAAGTGGAGGAGAGAGGTACTTTCAACAAATAACTTTTGCATATCAGAGAATAAAATCAGGAAATATGTGCATATAAAAGTTATTTTTGCTTATTGAGTGCACAAACTATTTCTTCATCTCCTTATAAAAAGTTAATGCACTGATACCCATTAAAGCATTCAGAGTGCTATTTTTAGATTTTACTGGAGAACCATATTAATAAATTTTTCTACTCTGAATGTCAGATATAATTTTAATCAGAAGCTTGGCTTGTGTTTTTATTATGTGTCAATATGTGTTTATAAGAGCATCTTGAAGTTAATAATTATCCAATCTTTTTTAAAGCTTTAATAATTTTCAAAATTTAAGTATTTTTAAAATTTTATTATTATATTTCATTTTTTTAAATTTACTTTAGGGTGAGAGGTTAAGTCATGCTGTTGGATGTGCATTTGCTGTGTGCTTGGAGAGGAAACAAAAACGAGATAAGGAAGCAGTGAGTGTGAATTATGATCCTACAAACTCAACTTTCACACGCACTGGATCGTTTCGCCAAGGCTCTTTAACTGAAAGGCTGCAGGACCCTCAGGACTGCAAAGTTGCTGGTAATTTCTTCCTTTTTATGTTTTTGAAGAAAAATGTAATGGAAGATAATGGGAACTTTTTGATTTATTTTACAAAAATACTTCGACTGCCATATTGTAGAGTATAAATTATTTTTTTTCTATTTGAAATGCTTAATACTTATTTTACCAGTTATGTTATTTTACCAGTTACTTATTTTACCAGTGTTGTGTCTTTTGCAAGCATAATTATTATATATTTTGAAAAGAAAAATAAAATTATATTGTAACAATATATAGAAATTCGACATTTGTTTAGCTAGGGTTGGTGTTAATCACCATCCATCTGATGTTACATTTTTTGAAGTGATGTTTTGACCAATTACTTTATGAGATGCAATAACTTTTTGAAATCTCACTATTGTTTCTTACAATTCTTTGAAGCTGAATTTAATGACTCTTTGAGCTCTTGTAGTTTGTCGCTAAAATTTGTTCTTTGAATCTTGTATTGCAACAATTATTTGATTGTCTGTGATTTTTTAGCGATTAGATTTCATATATTGTGACTTAATTTATTGAAATAAATTTGTCCACTTTTGTAATGCAGTTTGATGATGCAAAAATTAGAGGATAATTCTAAAAAAATATCCATTATTGTATACAAATTGAAATGTTAGAATTGTATGTTAAGTATCAAACAGTTCATGTTTGCTTCTTAATATTTTAAAATATGTAATAACTTTTAAAATGTTATTTTACTTTGTTAAAGTATTGTGAGTATATACATCATGAATATATTTTAAAAAAGTTGAACAAAGCGTTTCTTTGGTTAGTTTTTCCTTTCAAAGGTTTACTGTTTATTTTTTACTATAAAAATATTAAAAGTAACTGTTTGAATATTCATATGAAGCTCAAAAGTCATTCTTGCATTACAGCTTAAACTTTGCATTTTGGTTTTTTACGAAATATCTTTTTTAGAATTAAGCATTTATTTTATTTGACTTTGATTTTTCATTCAAAATAAAAATAAGTAGAGAAATATCAAAAGTTTTAAATATAATTTATTATTTTTTTGTTGGATTATCTTTAATTTCAAAACTAAATATGCATTAATTTAGCTTAATATAATAAGTTTAAATAATTAAACTTATACTTTAGCTTAGTTTTTTTTAGTTTATATGAAAGTTTTCATTTTCAGAGTAATAACTAAGGAATTAGGAGATAAAAGTATATTATTCAAAGAAAATTTTAAATATATTTATATGATAGATAATTGTAACATTTCAGTGTACTTTACTTGATTTGTATATAAGTTATCTACATATTTAATTTAAAAAAAATTTTATTAAAAAAAGCTGTATATAACTACTTCTTAGCTCTTAAAGTTCTGGTTATTTTTTTAAAAATTGTTTTTTATGTAGAGAATTTAATTATGTCCTCTTTAACGTATTAATTTTTTTTTTTTTCAAACTAATTTCTAAAGTAGTGTATAATTTATAAATTTTTACAGAAGTAATTGATTTATACAGAGAGGGTTAAATAAATGCTAGTTAAATTTATCATTTTAACCTACTGTGAAATGATATATGTAATGTATGGTATCAAATGGAATTCATAGAATATTTGATGCAATGATTAGTGAAATTTTATAAATTAAGACATTGCCGAATTGAAAATTATGTAGCAATGTTAAGAATTGAATAAATTCTGTATTTCAGGCGTATACAAGTAAAATAGATTATTTTATTGGATATATAAATTAATAATATCAACTTAGTTTAATGCACTTGCTTTTTCTTTATATCCCCTATTAGTATTTAAAATTGGCTTATTTTAGATTAAATTATATATATATTATATTGTGCAATGAAATATTTTATTTGCAAATATAATTATCAGATGTAATTAGAGTTTCCTATGTCACATAGAAAACAACTATATTTTTGTTTATTATTTTTAGTGCTCAACTTTATAAAGTTGTAATGTGTCTACTTATTTCTGTAGTGTTTTAAAAATGTTATGAAAAAGATTTATTAATTTAGTAGATTTATTACCTAGACAATTAAGATAACATTTAAACTAAGATTAGTTTTCAATAAATAAAATTGAGAAGATGCAGGAATTCCATTAATATTTTAAAAAAAATCTGTTTTTAGATCCACCTCCTGCAAAACAAGTACACAATCCTTATGCCATCGAAAGACCTCATGCTCCACCTACGATGCTGCAGAGACAAAATTCATTCCGAGGATTCAGCTCACTCAATCAAGCATCGCCTTTCAAACGACAATTATCTCTGCGTATAGGTGATTTGCCTTCCACTCAAGAAAGACAACGATCCATGTCAGTTGGTTCTTCTGATATGGCTGCACATCAGAATGGAATTACAGGTATTGAAAACACTTGTTTATCATCTGTTTTTAAAATTTTAATACATAAAATACTTTTTAATATGATTTATTGATTGCCTCCTTTTCATTATATTACATATCATATAAATATTTAATACAGCATAATAGCAATATGACCTTTAAAGAGGAGTAATTCTGCTACAGGCTTTAAATTTAAGAATGTTCATTCTTTCATTATTTAATTTCCTTATATATGGTGCAAAAGAATATCATCATAAATATCCAGAATAAAAAACAAGATACTGCTAAATATATGTGATAAAGTGAAAGGATTTGTCTTCATAAAAACGTCTAATGATTATTTCGTTAAAATAAAAGTAGATTGACAACAGATGGAAGTAATAAACAAATTTCCCAAGTATTTATCTTTTCTGTATTCATTCAAAAATACATCTACTTTTATACTATATAGTCAAGAAATTGACTCAAGAATTATATAACTTTGAGACAGTTAAATGTAATTTTGTAGGGGCAAAATATATATGAATAAAAATTTCATTACTATATTTGCGAGGAAGGTTGCTGATTTTTTTCTAAAAGTATGATGAATCACTGTACATAATTCAAAAGAAGAGCATTATGCAAAATGGGCTGCTGCACATTTATTTTAACTGGGTTTCGAAATCATCGCTCCATATGATATGAAAGTTACTAGACTATTCTTGTATGATATTAATTTTAAAAATGTATATTTGTCTTTTGTTGCAACAAAAAAGTATATTTTATGTATCATTGTCTCATATCCCCCCCCCCATTTCTAGACTATTGACAAAGAATTTTATTTTATTTCATTTATTCTCAAATATAATATTTTTTTTAATGATTAGTTACTCCCATTCCTGAATCGTCGCCGCTTGTTGAAAGACAGGATACTATTAGTAATATGTGCCAGCAGCTTTCCCAGGGTTTGTCATTTCTTTCATCAAGTCATAGTGGAGATCCATTTGATTTAGACATGTCTAAGACTCAAAAGACAGATGGTAAGCTGTATTCCTTATTTTATAATGGTTCTCAATATATTTTAATTTGAGTAAGATTGTAGCACAAGTTGTATTAACCATATTTTAATAATTTAGTAATCATGTTTTTATTGCTATTTGTTTCTGTGTATCCTTTTACAGTATAGCATCTAATTTTTGTAATCCGCATTTCTTAATAATTTTTAAAGTTTGATTGCATGCTTTCATACTCTCTTGCTAATTTAATTTTTTTAGACTAAACTCAGATTATATGTATAATTTAGCTATATATTGATCTTTTGTCATTTTAACCAAGGATATAATTGTAAGGGTAAATATGTATATGCATTAAGGTGAAGGGATTATAAGATATAGAAGCATATACAATGGGCTCTTCGAAAAGTTAGTTACACTTATCTTCCTGTAGTTGACAGCATAGCAAAACAAGAGTGAAGCTTGCACAGA
The DNA here is from genome assembly GCA_019974015.1 of Nephila pilipes. NCBI lineage: Eukaryota > Metazoa > Arthropoda > Arachnida > Araneae > Nephilidae > Nephila > Nephila pilipes. The sequence goes on along the minus strand of BMAW01115848.1, from coordinate 31,108 downwards.
CAATAATTGAGTTCCACTGCTTCCAACTATAGCAATTTCATTTGAATTGTAGCTACAGTTGCTGCATAGTATGAGAAAAAAAAATGGTGATTCAGATGGAAACTTACTCAAACTGAAGTATGTGCAATAGTGCAATTTATGTGAACAAAATGTTTCACAATTATGGAAATTAGTTGTAGAGTATTGGCAGTGTATGGGACACATGCATTGTGACATCTAACCGTTGTGAATTGGTGCCAGCAGTTAAAAGGTGGTCATGCAGACTAGATTGATGTGAAAAGACAAGGAATGCACTATGTCTAATGATCAGCACATTAGACATAGTGCAGCAGGTGGATGATGTTATTCTTAGCAATCGCAAAGTGACCACAGGTTTTAGGAAAAGTGGCATACTTCGGAGAGGGGGTGCAAAGGGATGTATGTACCTCCAAGATTTTTCTGGAAATTAGAATATTTCAGGATAATTCTTTTATTATTGTATTACTGACATTCTAAACATTAAAAAAGGATTCAATCTAAACTAATCCCTGAGAAAGGAATAAAAAAAGCTTTCTTGTCTCCAATATGATCCTATGGGTCAGTTTTTGAAGAGAAGAGGATGTATGCCTATAGAAGATATCGCCCCCTTCCCTAGTATGGAATATTGTGACAAAGAACAATTGTCAAGTAACCTCATAGACATTGTTGCAAGCAAGATTCAAGCTTCCAGTAAATAGCCACTGAGAATTGTTTAGTGAACTCTGTGAGGACAATGAGTCTACATTGGAGATGTCTTCTATTCATCTTAGATGATTCAGCTGGTCCCAGCCATCTAGGAAGAAAAGGAAATCCAGACAAGCTCAAGAGGGAAATTAAATTGGATAGTTATTGACATTAGTTGGACCACCAAAGCAAAAATTCCTTTTCTTCTTTTGTGTTTTTCTGATGACCACAGAGGTATAAATACTATACTATTAGTGAACACACTGAACACTCTTAATTTGATTGTGTGGGCATGTAAAAATTGTTTGTTCTAATGTGTCACTTCATGGCAAAGTGAGAAAATTGCAAGCAGTTCAAGGAAGACCTCCACAAAAATTATATTTAATGCCTACAATTATTATAATAGTTGTAGTGATTTAATTTGATGACTCAAAAACAATTTTCTACAATTGATAATTTCCGTTTTAATGACAGACAACGTATTGTAAAATATACATTTCAAAGTTTATTTGAATGAAACATTATGTAACTGTGTAATTTAAACTCAAATATTTAAAAAAAAAATTCTAATACAAAATAAAAATGCATTAAAAAGAATTATCTGATTGCATCGAAAGTTCATATGGCAACAGTGCAATATACAAACCTTATAATGCAACATACTTTCAGATAAATTTTGGAAGTCCATGAATGAATAGCTAAAATTCTACAGGGTGATTCGGAAAGAATGGGGAAAACTTTGACAGTCGATTATATATACCAATACAAAAAAAATTTCATCAAAGAATGTGTGGTCAAAAATAAAATGAAAACAATTTTACCCTGTTTAGAAGCGACTGCTTTACTAACATTTAAGCTGACAGCCCTATACTAGCTAAAGATGATGAAATAAACCAGAACTTAATTTAAAGCAGACTAAAACAAACACCAATCTCAAAAATTAAATGCATTTAATTCATGAAGTTGCACATGGAAGCACCACAGAGGCAGCAGGAAATGTAAGGTGAGCATTTTCCTCACAGGCAACTGCTCAATCTGAAAATATTTTTGCACTTGCATTGGCAGCTCCACGAAACCAGATTCTTTTTTGCCTCATGGTCTGATGCAGGTCATACAAGGATTAGAAACGATTTCTTCTTCTTTCCCCTGGTTACATTTGCATACATAGTGTGCTTTCACAACAGTAATGCTGTTTTAATGTTTAAGGAGCTGCCACTTAAAATATGCTTGTGTTTCATTTTAAACCATGCATTCTTTGCTGATAATTATTTTTATTGGTGTGTACTATCACTCTGTAGATCATTGCAACTGATCATCTGTAAGATTTGTAAAAAAAAAAAAAAAAAAAAAAAAATCCAAATCTAGGGTTTAACTTTTCCATTTGAATTTGATTCTCTCTATTTACTTTGATTGCATCAATACCTTATGTATGGGTTCACTTGTAAAATATTACAAATTCATTCATACCGATTCAAAATGAACAATTCAGATGATGTAAAACTGGGCTGAGCTATGGGGAATTATCTAAGGAAAAAAACTCAAATTTTGGGTTAAAAGGTACTGCCATTTCATTATGTTGTATCAATACAAAACACAGCATCAAGAAGATGCTGGTTGATCAAGAGAAATGATAGAATGTGAGGAGAGAGAAGCCGACTGTAACTAATAGATGTCAGAATGTAATTTTACTGTTGTACTTTGTTTTTCTGTTTGGAAAAGTATTTTGATTCAAAATTGTGTTTTATAGCTGAAGACAACTTGAATGCAAAAATGTGTGGTTTTACTGTCAAAATCATGGGATATTTTTTGAAAGTTTTTAAAATTATTTTCTCCTCTAGGATCTTCAAGAGCTGAAGAATGGCTTGCCAGTAGCACAAACATTGTTCGAAAGAATTCTCTCGATAGAGGTGTAACCCCACCTTTTACGAGTGTCACACCTGGGATAGGAATGCAGACAAGTCAAGTACCAATAGGAGTTCCTAACCTTCCCAAGCCACCTTCACCCAAAACGATTCAACCCCCGGTTCGACGTGCCAGTCCAAATTTCGCCCACTTGCGAAGCAGCTCCTTGGGATCCGCAGAAAACTTCCTCACCCAAATCAACTGGAAGGCTTCGTCTCAAGTGACTGCAGAAACAAGTAGCAATATACTAGATATTCAAAGAACTGAGAAAGAACCTGAAAAATCAGTCAATCCGTATGTGGATCCATTCAATGTGGAATGGGTCGAAATAGACAAGAATCGTAAAAGTAGCACAAATCCGTTTGTTGAAAATTCTGTGAAGGCTTTTGAAGTTCATATGTAAAGTCACAGTAAGGACTGAAAAATTTCAGGTAAATCTTTGCCTGGTAGGTGCATTTTAAACACCACTTGTGTCTATTGTTTCTAATTGTATCTGTTTCATGTTCTTGAATAATAAGGTTTTTTAAAGAGTTTTGTTTTCTTGCTTTAGTTTATAGAATTTCCAATATTTCTTCTCAGTAGTTTTTTCAGTGCATTTTGATTTTCAAAATGAAGACTTACATTTATATTAACACCGTTAACATCGATGTAAGTTGCTAGGTTACTGTTGAAATTTGTATAAGGAAATGTATAAAGTTAGAATTGGGTGTGTAAAAGTTTTGACTTCCCATTCATTACACTAGCCATGAAAATAATTTGAAGTGAAAAAAAAATCCTGTTTTATATGATGATTCTCTAGAATCTGGGCAAAGTAATGCTTGTATGGGAAGTCATTTAATTAGTGAAAATCAACTTAAGTGAAATAAATATTGTATTCATAATATCTTAATGCATTGAAAACATACTGAGGAAATATTACCCATCATTTTTTTTAGTTATTCTCCATTCTTTGTGTATCCCATTTGAAAACTTAAAAAATTTGATTACTTTATTGTAGTGTGAAATTTTAATAATTTTGTTCTGTAATTCCTTCCACTGAAATCCTGATTGTAAATTGAATTATAACAGACATAGAATTAAAAGATATATATTAGCTATTATTACAGAATTAGTGCATATTAGTTATTTAGATTAGCTTAGTTACTATTAAAACTCTTGGAGCATCTAATGTTGAGCACTTTTTTAGTGTTTTGTTGCAGGTTTACAAAAAACTTAACAGTCATAAATCTATTTTTATGCAATGTTCAACCATTTTTAGATGTATATTGACTGATACTGAAATTGTATATAATGTATTCAAGGAGAACATGCAAAATAGTGTATTATTCTTATATTTTTCTAAAGGTGTTAATTGTTGTTTGGTATTGTAATTAATGAACTTTAAATTATATGCACAAAAGTATTTCAATATTGAACTTTAATGTGTTTTCATTTTTGTCAGTGATATTCATAGTAGATTATTTCTTTTCCTGCCATAAAAATATTATTTTAGCAAATTTACATCTATAAGAATGTATTCTCAAAATTTTTGACTTTATATATTTTGTTTATTTTATTCTTAAGTTCATTTAATCATATTTATTGAATGGCATTTGTAGAGAATCATTAAAAAATGAAAATGCTAATTAAATTATTTTATGTTATTGCTTGTTGTGTTTTTAGTGTTTTGTGTGTTTGTTAGAATGTGTATTTAGTCCATTTTTGTATATGAAAGACCAGGCTTTGCCTGCATTTACAGTTTGTTGCTGGTTATTTTATATACAATAATCGATATAAAGCTATAATTGACTTGAGTAAAAATCTTCATATGCATTAACAGTAAATGTAGATTTATTTACTTTAAAATGAAATCTCGGTGAAAATTTTGTATTATAATGAATTAATTTTTAATGTTTGAGTTGACAGTGTTCAGATAATATTATTTTGTATTGAATCTAAACTGAAAATGTTATTCTTGTGTCTAGGTTTTGTAATATATAAATAAATACAGCGTTTTGAATAATTTGATAATTATTTGGACTTTTTTTTTTCATTGTCAATTATTTCCAAATTTTATTCAATTTTACAGAATATTATAAAACAAATTTATATATTCTGTAATTTTTTAATCTTTTGTTAAGTGGGATGTTTTATTATTTTTTTAATTGAAATATATTAAGATTTCTTCTTTAATATTGATATTTGCAATCTGCAGTGTTATGTATGAAAAAAAGAACATGTAAAATTACATCTTTTTATATGGAAAGAAACATATTTCTTAAAAACTCCTTAATTTTTAAATTTTTTCTGTGTCAAATGAAGATGTTTTTTATATATTATTTGTTAATAACTGGTTTTCAAATCATGGTTCATATATTTATAAAACAATCCTTTTAAATTTTCTATTGCATAAATGAGTTGAGTAATTTTTTTCAATGTTGTACAAGATCTATTATTTAAAATAAATTTTATCCTATCTTTATACTGTTTTTACAGAACTATGTCATATTATTGTATTACATGTGGGGCTCTGTTCCTAACGTTATCCTAAAAATGCATTCCGTATCTGTCTTTTTTGTGTATTATTTTCCATAAATATATATGACAGTTATTTTTAGTTGTGAGATGAGTTTTTTTTTTTTTTATTTGTGCTAGTATGGTTGTGAGATTAACGATTGTTTAAAGAATTATACATACTAATTTTCCTTTTTAGTACTGAGGTACTTATGAATTCTTATTTTATGTGAGAATTAACAGGGATTCTCTGGTTAACTAACACAATTATGTTCTCTTGTTTTCATATAACTGTTATTAATTTGTTCATTTCTTGCCCCCAAGTTTAAGTTTTCATTTGTAGATTTTGAACTCTGTATTTGTTTTTTCAATAACATCGAGCATTACTAGCGTAGGTTCAGTTTCTGTATTTAATAAATATACTTGCTTCCGAAAATCTTAAAGCTTGTAAAAACCAAAACCATTTGTGTATAGTTCTAAGGAATTTGCAACGATCTATGTACAAAGTGATGTCTAAATATTTTTTTTAATCTTACATTTTTTATTGCTCACAGTGACTAATCAAATTCAGAAAATAGTGATAGTGTTTAAAAAAAGAAACTCAGTTATGTAATTATCTTGTAGTTTTGTTTGTGTGATGTTTATGTATATACTAGTAACATATAAAGCCATATCAACACTATGTTAGTAATCAGCATTGTGGTTGTTTTAGATAATGTAGCATGTTCTGTTAAATTCGTTCATTGATGAAAATAAAGCTGTCAACTTTTTTTTTATTATAAAATAGATTTTTTGAATGTGTGAATTTTTTTCTTTCTTAGTCTCACTCAGTATTTGGAAGTTTTCATCTATTTGCATTTTTTTTCATGCAATGTGTGTATTGCAAAGAATTTTATTTGAGTAAATTTTATTAATATGTATTGCATAGTGTTCACTCTTCTATATGACCCTTCATTTATGAATATTCTAAATTTCTTTTAGAGAAATTTAAGCTATTAAATTTAAAAACCTAGTTTTGTATTTATGTATATATATATATATATACACACAATTATAAGGTTTGTTATAACATTTGTATATATATATATATATATACACACACAAATGTTATAACAAACCTTAAAATTTTGACAGCTTAATGACCAATATGATTTCAAAGCTTAAGGTCGATTAGAATTTGAGATTGGTGAAATAATCATGGCTAGTGCACATTAAATCTAACCATATTTTAAGGTTCTTGAAAAGTGAGACAAAGGCTGATATTTATTTTCATCATTTGATTTTGAAAATTGAAAAGTCTATCTACAGTAGCTTATTGCAAAGAAAAAGCAAAGTGTGTAACAATCTAATGGAAAAGTTTTATAGTAAATAGAACATAAAGTTATTGTATATAAAGTTTATTTTAAAACCTTAAGGTCTGGTCTCCTGTTAAGTATGGTTTATTCCATCAAAGAATAATGTCTATATAAATAACTGCAGTTATTGCACATATTAAATCAAATTGATGTCATAGTTTTGGAGAGTGAAATAACGAATGAAGTATGGTCTTGGTTATTGTTCTGTTGTGTTATGGTTGGTTGAGATTAAAAATTTTAAATTGCATTTTAATTATTTTTAGCATCATAAGTAGCTTCTTGTGTAGTTCTAATAAGATGTTAATTAAATTTATGAAATCAAATTTTACACCTATATTTTCTTTTATGACTAAGTGGGATATTATTGACTCAATATTATGATTTCCTTACTAGTAGTTTTTATCATTGTCTAAAATTATGCCAATCTGAGAAATTTGATTTTTTCTTTTGAGAAGGGGAAAAAAAAGGACAAATATTGTGATGAGTTTTATTATTTTTTTATTATTAATTTATAAACATAGTTTTTATAAAATATTTATTTGTATACAAAAAAGATAATGAATTTTATATAAAATATATATGCTTATATTTTTCATAATCATGTTGATACCTTTTTTGTTTTAATTACTTTTAAGTTTCTGCTTAATCCAGAAGTAAGTTACTAATGTTACATTTTCTAAAAGGTCAAAAACAGCTATCAAGGAAATTCCGAGCCACATACCAATATAGCCACCAAAAAAGCTGAAGATTTCAATGTCCTAAAAGAATAGAAAATTGTTTACTAATGCAACAGTGTTAATAAATGAAACAATTATATGCAGTGATGTGGAATTAGAGACATTATTTATTGATCACACTGTGTTGGGTTTCCCTTATTTAATAAATTTAGTGAAATAAGTTACACAAAAAAGAATTTTCTGTTAATCTTTGAAATTGTTCCTTCAGAAACGAACGTGTCTTTCTGTGAAAGTAACTGATTTGGATTTTACTATTCTGTTTAATTATTATTAAATTTTTCATCCTAAAGATTATGGTAACTTCCAATCAGTTGATTAGAAGGTTGTCAGTTCGAGACCTGATTAAATTAGATTTTGGTGTGAAAATCAATTGTGCATAATAATCCCCATGTTGTATGAGGAAGAAATTTGGAAATTAATTTTGGAAATTTTTTTCCAGATCATATGATCTTGATAACATTATAAATTGCTTCTAATCAATTACATTGAGTACACACAAAAAGAAATTATTCATAGAAATAAACAACATGGAATCTTAAAATTTACTACCCTTAAATTCCAAAATAATTCATATTATATTATACATTTATTATGTTTACATTTAACATAATTTTTCTTACTTGGAAATTCTTTGGAGAAGACATTGTCTTTGAATCTCGGGAAATCTGATGTAGTTCTTTGTAAATAACTCAATGTCAAAAATAAGAATATTGGAAAGGAAAGATATATTTTAAAGCATTGTTCCATTTTAGGTATTGAATCGAGAAATATGTTTATCATATATAGAAAATAATCTAGGCTGAGGAATTTTTAAATACAGTTTTTTCCCTTTAAAAACGGTATTCATTTTTAATTTTGAGAAAAACTTTGTTATATCTTTTAATATTTTTTTTTTTTACAAATGTTTCTTTTATAGAAAAAATTGTAGATGAAATGATTTTTTAGATTTTGGTTCTGAAATACTTACTTCATACTGTGGCCGATGAGAGTAAATTATGACTTCTGGTCTTTTCAGAAATATTAGCATTACAGCCCTATTTCTCCTTAAAAAGACAAAAATAAATTTTTATATCATATGGGAGATTATTTATTTTTAACAATTGGAAATTTGACTTAGAATGTATTTTTTATGTTAATCAATGAATTTATAAATATTATGCTTTTATCATATTTATAATAAATTATATACTCTCATTTAATTTAATGTTTAAGAACCAGTATTTAATGATTTAAAAGGCATTAATTTTACTGAAAAAATTATGAAATATATTCTCAGAGTCAACACAAATAATTCCTTGAAAAAATCTGAATAGGAAAGAGTGAGAAAAAGAGAGAGAGAGAGGAATCTTATTGGTTGTGTTACTTATTTAATTTGGTATTAAATAATTAAATACTTAAGCTTAACTACTTTAATATTGAATTTTGTTTTAAAATTTTGAAATGTTTATTTCTTTTTACGTTAATCCTATAAACAATTGTAATTTTTTCCTATACATTCACGTCATGAAACAAGTTTATTTCTTCTTTTTAATTGGAACTAATTATTAGATTTTTGGAGATGTTGGAGTTTGAGTAATTTAAATGTTTAATCATAGAATTTGCGCTGAGTATTAAAATAAGTAACGAGTATTATTTATTTTTATTAATGATGTGAATGAAATTTCTCCAGAAAAATTATTAAAAAGAAATTAGTGTAAAAAAGTGTTGAAATTAATTTAAATTTGATTTTTGCTACAAATACTTACATTACTGGATCCATTGAGTATAAATCTTCAACAGATTGCACCTATAAAAATTTTCAAAAATCTTACTGGGATGTAAATTTGAAGAATATAAATACATGTATAACAAGATAGGCCTTGGCACGGCCTTCACAGGAGAGTAGTGCAATTCTTAAATATGTGTATGTTAATATGGTAAAAACAATAACGATCAGTGTTCAACGATCGAGCACTTTGTTTTCGCGTATATGTCTGGGGCAGTCTTACCGGCCGTGCAGATCGTGCGTGCACGTAGGCGGCTGAGCAAAGGGTGGCCGCCCGCATCAAAATGCAGGCACCGCTCGTCTTTTCCCCGCTAATTGTTTCACAGAAAAAAGAAACGAATCAGAATACGTGAATTATTGCATCTCAAGTAGGCAATACAACAATCCGAAATTTTTGTGGTGTTCAGTGTTTGTTTTTACTATCTTTGTGACCGCGGTAGCCTAGTGACCATGGTCGCGGCCGGCGGTTTCGTCGATGCCACTTGCCACTGAAGACCCGTCATGTACCCGGGGCTGATGCGTGTTTAATCTGTCCGAGCCCAAAGTACTCCCGTTGGCGTGGTGTGGAAGTTAGGAGACGGAGTGTTTTCCTCGTTACTTGACCGTGGTTCAAAATTACGACTTTCGTCGCAAACAGCCTCCGTGTTGCTTTTTGTGCGACGTTAATGAAACTAAAACTAATCTATCTTTGTAATTGTTGACGATTTTTCCGATTGGTGACAGCTACTCAATTATCCCAACATATAAGCCTGCTTTGAATATGTGTAAATTATAAGAAACTGAATGAATTGAAAAGATAATAAGAATTTTGTCATCGACTGTGAGCAGAAATGTTATTTTGAATTGGCGAAAAGACGACGGCGGGATGCAATTATCAGAATTATAGCGACTGTTCAATATTTAGCAGCATAATCTTTAGCTATAAGGTGCAAATGTGATGTATTATTTGAAAAGGATAATGAAGATTTTCTAAAAAGTATAGAAATGTGTGCGAAATTCAATCCAATTATTAATGAATTTTCTTTAACTCACATTGTAACTATCTGGTTCAGAACTTAGACTCGCCGTGTAGCCGGGGCTGATGTACGTTAAATCTGTTCGGGGCCCAAAGTCCTCCCGTTGGCGTGGTGTGAATGTTAGGAGAGGGGTGCCAGCTCAGGTGTTGTCCTCTTCACTTGACCGTGGTTCGAAATTACGAGGTCCGTCGCCAATAGCCCTCGTGTTGCTTCTAGTGCGACGTTAATAAAACCTAAACTGGTTTAGAACTTTAAAAGCTTTTTTCTCACAATTTAAAGTGCTCAATTGAGCTGAATTTTTCAAAACACGATTGTTTTGGATGACGATATGTTAATTAAATTATAATTAAAAAATAATTGATTAAATCTAACTATTTTAAGAATTAAATTATACCCCAAGTTTCTCGCCAAATCCATTGTTTAATAATTTATCATTTGCTTTAATTTTAATTACATGTTGCTGATACAATATTCAATTTAAATATAATTTATCGTTTGCTTTCATTTTAATTACAAGTAGTTTTATTGATTAACACAATGCTTAACTGAGTTAAAAAGAATTTACACGTATTTATTTTAGATGATAAATTTAATAAGCGTCAAATAATAAAATAAATTACTGAAACTACTTATTGAATAAACTCAATTGGACCCAGTGTTCCCTTTTGCTCTTAAAATTTAAGGTATTAAAAAATATGTTACGTAAAATTTGAAAAAAATCTATGTTTAAAGTACTCGTTTTTTACCGGTGTTATTTCAGATCCTATTAATAAGCGAAAAAGTTTTTAAAAAGGCACGTGCCTTATTACCTTGGATATTTTTTTCTGAACGAAATCATTACTGGATAATTCAATAATATCGAAAATGCAAGGTTTGTTTTTTAGTTATTTTAGACTGTACGTCAGAATACAGTCACGTAGAACAAATTTCATTTCTATTCAGAATCCTTCATTTGAATATATTTCCTACTAAATTAAAGAGTTATTCCCAGGATTTTATCCTGTTTTGGATACAACTGGGAAAGGATCGTATAGCTATTTTACCAACGAATAGTTTGTTTATTATGATTTAAATATATAAAACACACTTAAGTGTGGCCAGATATGTGATAATAGTTTGAAGGGAAAGGAAAGTTGCCTACGTAACAGAATTCAGAATGTTTATCTAAGATATATATATATATATAGAGAGAGAGAGAGAGAGAGATAAATATTCTTAATTCTATCTTGTGTGTATCTCATTCATTAAATTTGGTGGTGAATGATACCGCCTAGAGAAACATTTCAGATTGTTTGCTTCTTCAATATTATCCAAAAATTGAACTCGTTTTTTCTGCATCTCCTTAGAGATAAAACATTTTTAATTGTAAATAGATGAACTTTATAACCTATTATCGAGACTAGGGGAAAGAGAAGAATGAAAGTAATAAAACCTTTAAAATTGCAATTAAAGGAGATAATAAAAAGTTTAAATATGCTGGTAGAAAATTTCTCCAGAGATATAAAAATTAAAGTTGCAGCAAATTATTTATTGAGCAAGTGTCCACTTTTAAATTTATTTTTGTAACTTTGATATGACATCCTTACAAATGTTAATATCGCAAGTAAACTGCTACAATTAAGTTCCTAAAATCATCGATCTCCTAAATTCCCTTAGATAAGATGCCTTTAATATATATATTAATGACACCTCAGCAATATCGACTAATCTTAATATTAATATAGAGTTTCCCTTTAAACAGCTCAGAAAGTTCGACATTTCTATTGTGAATGCATCGATGAGCATGCCGAAGTTCCAAAATTATTATTTAAAGTTGAATTTTAATTATATTGTGTTATTATAAGATAGAAGAAGAAAGTTAATCATATAATGGATTCTGCTTTGAATTCCAATAGCACACACACACAAGAAATGTTTATCTCATTAAACGAATGTAGAATTATTTAAATTTCTAACTGAATTCAGGAATATGTCCGAAGATGATTAAAAAAAAATATAGTACAGATTTTGATATTTCTTTACAAGTTTCTAAAGGCGGTTCAATATCTAAGAATGTCAATGGTAATGACTTGTGTACACAATGAGTTAATGACGCATAAAATCATTAATGATGATATTGCGTATCCTTTAAAAAATTTGGAATTCATTGAAGAAAGGAATTTAATTTAATCGTTTTCCAACTTTTCTGTAGTCTATTTTTAACCCTGCCAGTCACAGTTCCAACAGGAGAAAGAAGTTTCACTAAGCTAAAAATTATTAAATCTTGCTTAAGATCTTCTATGTGCCAAGAGATATTGGGTAATTTTGGTTTAATTGCAATAGAGAAAGATTTGCCAGAAGAAATTAACTTAGCTAGCATTGAAAAACTTGCAAGTAAGAAGGTAAGAAAAGTGACATTTTCATTTAATATTTTATTTCATGAAATATATAATTTTAAGGCATGTAATTAGCTATTTGGTTTTAAAATGGAGTGCTGAAATTTTTTCCAAAAATCTAATTCTCTTTCTCCTCTCTCTCTCTCAAAAAGATAAGTTAAACAATAAAGAAAAAGTTAAGTAAATCCTTTATGTTTCCCCTATTTCTTTTAATAGTGTCAGTTTGAGTTCCAGCAATAGTATTTATAAAACCTTTAAAATGGTTAATTCTTATTATAAAGATTGTTAAAATATTCGTTTAGCACATTATAGGCCCACTAGCAAATAGAATGATTGGGTGTTTCTTTATGAACTCGTTTATTTAACAACTGTTTCAATGTCTCCTTATTTCTTTAATCAACTGGAACCAAGCAAATCCTCCGTGACAAAATTCTCTCCACAAGATAGAAAACGAAGAAACTATCTCACTTTATGATCTCGGTGATATTTTTTTAAATTCAAATTTTGAATCGTCAATTTCAACTTATCAGTTATGTTAAGAGGTAGTTAAAACTAATTGTTAACTATGAATTACTTTTGTAACCTCATTCGATTTTTTCTATAATTTTATGCAATAGTTGATGGTCAAAATTTTCTAACTATAACCATATTATGTTCAGTATTGATTCATTAAGGGGAATCTGGCATAATCGAACGAAGAATTTTTTAAGTGCTTTTACGAAACGTGCAATGCTTCAAGTGGATCGTGCGTTTCATTAAATATCTCGTCAAATCTTCCCTTCCTTAAATTCATCTTAGCAGAATTTTCGCAAAAATTTTCAGCACCCTCATTTTAGTTCTGAACAGTTAATACTGTTCCTATGTAATTTAATAGTTACTCTTTTCAAATAGTTTTACCACATATGCCTATTCATTTTTTTTTTTTTTTTTTTTTTTGTTTTTCTATAAATATTTTTCACAAGTGCGATGTGAAGAAATAGATTTTGGTTAAATTTTGTATTTAAGAGAATATGAGATGGCATTTATTCAAGAAAATTAAGCGTTTTATCAGCACTCGTTTATTTTCGGAATTTTACTGATGAATTAAACTTGTTGCCGATTACGAAATTTTCTTTAGTTTTGTATGACATAGAGCAAGTAAGTTTTTGATTTTAAATACACTGATTTAAAAAAACGGATGAATGTATTGCAGAGCGAGGAGGAGGTTGAAATTAGATGGCACGAGCCAACTTCGCCTCAAGAATCTTTTCTTGCACATTTTGATGCCTGCTTTCACCAATAATAAAAATTTTCAAAAATATGTGAAATTACTATAATTTTTTTTTGGAATGAAATAAAGCATACGAGTATATAAAAACTTATTCATTTTATGACAGTACAGTAGTAATTACATTTATTATAAAATGTATTAAATTTAATAATTTATCGTTTGTTTTAATTTGAATACCTAAAAATAATTTTACTGTCAAATTCAATATTTTCAATCGTTTCTTTAATTCTAATAAAAGCGTAATCATTTATTTTCTTACATTCGAAAAGTTTTTGTTCGGAAGAATTTTTAAAATTTAACGAGAAATTGTCGATGAGGAAATAAAAAATGCTGATATTTGTATAGAAATAGTAATTTCATTTTAGAATTTCTAAAGAATCATTCAAGATGTAGTTATTTTTTTAACGTGTTATGGTATCCAGAATTATGTAACATTTATTAAAGGTTATATTTTATTGAAGATTATCACAATTATATTATTGTTTGAAAGATTTGAATAATAATTATTCAAAAAAGAAAGCATCTTTGGTAGCTAAATTTGTTCTTCGCAAAACTTTGAAAAGATCATTTTATTAATTTTATTTAATTTTTTTTACAATGTTATGAGAAAACTTAAGCTGATCAATGTCTCCAAAAGTAATTGTTTCATTTCTTGTTAGCTAAGGAACGTTATTATACTAATCAAAAGCATTATACCGATTCTGTTGAACAATTTTGTAAGAAAAAAAAAATCTTTTAGAATTAAACTTGCTTATAGATGTCTTACGAATGCTGTTCATTAGCTGCTGAAAGTTTGGTTAATGATTTTTAGGGCTGCTCTTTCAAACTCATTCAAATGCAGATCAGTTAAAACAGACCGATGCTTATTTTAATTCTGGATTTTAATATGAGGGACGAACAATAATAATGGGGAGAAAAATTAAAGCATCTTCTATAATTTATTTTTACTGGCCCCTCACAAAATGTGTCCATGATCACATAACTTAAAAGGTTGTATTTGCGGGAAAGTTGACGAAATAATGCTATTCTTTGAAGGGTGGCTACCTCAGATATGCCATAAGGTAACGGTTACTATAGCAGTTGCCTAGGAAATAATCACGTGATCGAAAAACTTTCGTGGAAAAATTCACAAAACTGTGTCATTGAGGGGGGGGGGGGGAAGAAGCATAATATAGGGAAATTGTTCAATTTCTATCTTGCTACACTGAATAACTGGCTCTTTCAAGTATTCCTTGCTGAAATTTGGCTTCCGAAAGCAATGTCCCTGGCCATCCTTGATATATAATCTGGATTTAATAAAATTGGTTTTTTGGTACACTAAAATAAAACTGTGGCATGTGTCATAAAATCGTATAAATAAAAAAAAACTGTTTTTTTCTAATTTTAATCTTGCGTAAGACTTTATAATAGAAAACATTTGATATGCTATTCAAGCGTTCCTTATTAAATGTGTTATTTTTTAAAGAATATTTTTATCCTAAAACAAAACAAATGGCTGCAAAATTAACAAAAGAGATCCAAATTTTATGAATCAAAAATTAACTCATTAGTAGAAAAAAAAAGCTTGCAATATGAAAAATAATTAAAAGAACATTTTAATAAAAATAAGCAAATAAGTATCGAATATGCTCAGTTTTGTAATAAAAATATGTATTTTTATTTATATGTTATAGATATTAAAACACAGTAGTTAATATGGGTTATCTTGTTCAATAAAAAATATGTATTATTTATTTATATGGTATAGATTTAAAAATTCAGTTATAAGTAATCTTGTTTGACATTTTAAATCGTTTTTAAGCACCCAATTTTTCAGTGATTTTGGGGCTTAGAGCCTTTGCTGCTCCACATCCCTTAGAAAAATAATAAATTCAGTTATTTAGCTTAGAATAATTTTTATTTCATAATTACGATTTCTTTCATTTAAATATTGCATTTTTTATACATCTACTATTTTTAAGCTTAATTAATGAATTTTATGGCCCTTTGATTTATGCATATAACAGTAAATATTTCTTTTTAAATAAATAGTCGATTTTCCCTTCAAATAACCTTGAGGGACTTTTCTATTTGAATAGCTTAATAGAATCTTTTCCAATAAAATGAAACGGGATTCGTGTAGATTGAAATTCTGAAGCTCAACGAATAGATTTAATCAGATGTATATATCAGTTGCTCAGAATTTAATTTTGATGTTGGAAGTTAGTTGATGATCGTGAATCTAAGTCAGCCATTCGAAATCAAAGATGGACCAGAAGTATCATAGAAGTGATAGATAAAGGGTTCACAGGAATCGAGCATTCAGTTCCTACTATTCTGTTCACTCGAACCCGGGTGAATTGGTAAGATTCATTAGTTAAGTCTACTGCCTTCTTAAAGTCCAATTAAAGAGTTAATAAGTTCAAGATTCCATTTGAAGATACGCAAGGGAAAGACAACATAGTTTATTAGCTATTAACGTATAATAGGCAAGGTAACTCTCTCTCTACCCTCTTAACTCAGTTAATTCTAGCTTCTATTCTGACCGCAGTAGCCTAATGATCAAGTTTTTAAACTCGCGACTGTTGTTATTTCGTTCAGTTGTGGGTTCGAGCTCTGATGCCATTAAAGCCGGCGTGTTGCGGGGCTGATGCAAGTTTGATCCATCGAGGACCCAAGTCCACCCATTAGCGTGTTGCGGACGTTTAGAGTGGAAAGTGCCAGCTCGGGAGTCGTCCTCGTCACTTGACCGAGACTCAAAATTACGAGGTTCGTCACAAATAGCCCTCGTGTTGTTTCCGAGTGAAACGTTAATAAACAATCAATCAATCAAAATTTGTTCCAAAATTTTATAAAATTATGAGGCACAAAACAACTAAGCAAGTTTAATTGTTTCTTTTTTCCCTTTCCATTTTCTTTGAATAAATTGTTTAGAATTTCTTTCTATTTTTGTTATATATATATATATATATATATATATAAGTATACCGAACATTTGTGTCGAAAAAAATAATATTTTTTAAAAAATTAATATGTTCCTTACGTTATTAATTTCCAGTTTCCGTTCTTGTACATCGTACTCAAAATCTGTGAATCTAAAAAGAGAAAGAAATCATCTCATTCAACTCATTTAAAGAAATTATTTTTTAACTTATATATATATATAAGTTAATTAGAATAAATCATTAACTCTAATTAGTTATAATTTTGAAATTACATAAAATCATACAAAAATTGAAAATTATTGTCACTAAAAACCATTGTTAAATTTTTTTTTAATGAAACTACAAATATTACAAAATTAATTAGAAAAAAGCCACTAAAATATCAAAACAATCAAGTTATATTACCCTAATTAAAAACACACAAAACACATGTAATGAAAAAAGTCATAAATTTATTGAAACACAAATTATGCAAAATAATTTTAATTCAAAGCAAATATAAACCATTAATTAAAAATTACAACCAAGTGAAAAGAAAAGCTACCCAAAAAATAAAGAATATTTCAAGAGAATAGAGTTTAGAGGAAACAATAATGTAATATAATTTAGATATAGTTCCAGGCTATGTTGTTTATTTATTTTAGATGAGAGAGAGAGGCAGCACAGAATTACCCATCAGGCTGGAGACGCAGCTCCGCCATCTAGAATACAAAAGACAAGTGCAGAAGAGGGTAGAAGAGAGGGAATTTTTTTTGTAATTTATTTTCTTTCGGGTTTCTATCGATCACATGGGTAACTCACGAGGTATAAGATGAAGGGACAATGAGGTATATGCATGATGTCTATCAGTCTCGTAGGGATTATTTGTAACAGATTTATGACTATATGAAAGCCGATTAAACAGATTTTATGAGTGCGTGATCTAATAAATAAAAAGATAATATGCAATTGGATAAGGAAATAGGAATGAACTCCATACTTATGAGTTAAAATTAGTTTAGTTAAATTATTTTTTCCTTGAAAATATTACAAACTGATGTCGAGCAACATTGTTCGAAATCAACTTCGAACTTAAACTATCTAAAGAAAATTAAGAAAAAGATTGCTTCGATATGCATACATCATCCCTTATAGTTTTATGGGAACAAATTTCGCGTTCTGTGCCTTTCGTCTTTTCTCTACGCCGTCCATGCACACTCAAATTCTTTGGGTTTTTTTTAATGTAAATAGATCAGATGATTTATTCGGATATCCTTATGTCGGTGCTCGATACCCCTCTTCTTACATCTGTTGCCTGTAAATCCAATTTCTCAACTTATAAAACTACTCAGCAGAAAAGTAGCCTTGTTGAAGAATAATGATTGAATCATTGAAGTATTGAAGGCTCCAAATTCGCTTTTTCTCGAGGTAATTTTGAAGAATGATAGGGATTCCTGCTTGTAGCATATTATAGGGAACACTAGACTAGTACTCTAGATGAAATACTATTTACGTACGAGAGTTGTCCAGAAAGTAAAAGTACTCAATTACTTAAAAATTGTAAAGGTAATATGTTTTTAAAAAATTTACATATAACACATCAATCAATAACTCCCGAGACTAACCCAGAGATGGCGCTCGTAGTAAACCAGTAACCAGGACTTTCTAGAGTACTAACCGTTGCTTGAAACGTGTCAAAATTTTAAGTCGATCGGACCAGAAACAGCTGAGTTATCGAGGTTGGAGTAAAGTCGTTTTGTAGTTTGTTTAAAAAATGGAAAAAACCGAGTTTCGTGTTCTGATAAAACATTGTTTTTTAATGGGTAAAAACACCGTGCAAGCGAAACAATGGATTGAAAAATGTTACCCGGACTCTTGTCCATCAAAGCAACGATTTGGTCGCGGTTTGCCGAGTTTAACGTGGTCGTGTACCTGACACAAATGACGCTGGAACGCCTGCTAGACCTTGTGAAGCCGTTACACCGGAAAATGCGTGGGAAGTGACAAAAATTATAATGAAAGATCGTAAGTGAAGCCCGTGGAGATCTGCTCGAGATGACAGATATCATATGGAAGAGTTTGCACTTATCCTTCATGAAAATTGGAGCATAAAAAAGGATTTTTCCAATGGGTGCCGCTGGACTTTGGATGGAAAAACAGCAACAGTCGATTGATTCAGAAAGCCTCGTATCGCTATTTACGCAACAAAAAAGATTCTGCGAAAAAAGAAAGAATTTTGGTCTTTGAGATCTTGTGTGAAAAGTTGACTGATTGATACACTCAAAAGGGATTTAACAAAAGATGAAGTTGATGAATAAAAATTTGCAAAAATGTTGTTTTCAATGTTAGTCTCGGGAGTTATTGATTGATGTGTTATGTACATCAAACACTATATTTTGAAGTAATCGCCATCCTTCATAATGTGTTGCCTCCATGAGGGATCAAAATGGTTTCTAGGTTGTGGAATCAATTCTAAAAAAGTAGTATTATCACTGAGACGCGCGACCAAGGTCGTCCAAGAGCGACGACAGTGGCAATGCACGAACACGCAGGCAGACAACGGCTACAGAGCTTTCTTGTGATCTTGCTGCTGTTTTTTGGAACAAAAATTTCCATACAAACAGTATACAAACGCCAAGTAGAGAGGGGTCTTTACGCCCGGTGTCCAGTGGTGTCTCTCTCTTTGAGCGTATCATACAGGAGAAACTGTTTGTCCGGGAGCCGAACGCACCATTCTTTGACACGCCAAAAATGGAGGTGTTCTTTTCAATGATGAATCGAGATTCAGAACGGAGAATCTCGGCGAGTCTACATCTGGAAAGAACGTAGAGTTCGCTATCATCCCTCCAACGTAACAGAAATCGACCAATTTGGTGGCAAAGGAATCCTTGTCTGAGGTGGTATCATGTTGGACAGTCGTACACTAGGACCTCATCCCTATAGCACAGTGCTGTGTTATTTCTTCAAATCTTTGATGCAGAAAGTGTCACCGCATAGAGTTTTGAGGTTAAGGTTCTAGAAGCTTACGTGAGGTTTTTCCAAAGTGCTTTTGGTTTGTGCTTCCTTTTTATGGATAATAATAATAATAATACGAGGCCACACGAAACTCACCTTTTGATGATTTTCTTGAAAAGAACATTCGCCGTATGGATTTATCTATGAAGTTTCCGTATCTTAATCCTATAGAATATGTTTGAGAAGAGCAATAGCTCGACATCACTCCCTTTCCAGGACCTTCCAGGTGTTAAACGCCGCACATTTAGAAGAATAGGGCTTGTTACCACAAGCGTTTCTCCACACCCTCATTAACAATATGACGGCTCATTGCGAAGCTAGCGTAACGGTGTACGATGGTCGTATTGCCGACCTTTTCTGAGACAAAATGCATCATGATTTGACATAACTTGTATCTTAACTAGTAAATAACCTATTTTCCGTATAATTATGTTGTAATTGCTTTCTCCTGTTTTAATATCTCTCTGCTCCAAATTTCATTGCATTAAAACAAATATTTCTCCAGTGATCACGGATTATGTGTTTATAGCCTTAATTTTCGACACCAATGCAAAACAATATGCAAATTAAAATATTTAAAAAATATATAATTAAAATAAAGGTTCTAATTAACACGTTGTTCAGGTATTAAACGAAAATAACTGTAAATATTAGTTTTAAACTCGATTTACGTACATTACCTACATATTGAAAATGAAAAAAATGTAGGGGAAACATAATAATTGTTTTCAGAGTCAGAAAAATATATAAAATTATTAATTATACAAAACAATAATTTATATTTGCAGTAAAAAATAAGTTAGCTATTCTGATACTGTATTTTTACTAATGGTTTATTTTCTGGTTACATTTTATGAAAAATCATTAAAGAAACTTATTTACTAAATGAGAAAACTTCAATATTAACATTGCGGAAAATTTCCATTACTTACTCACAAGGCTGTTGACACATCCTGTAGCATTCACTCAAATTGAAATGAAAACAGTCTAATTCCTCTAAAAAAATTTATTTCATTATAAAAATACATTAGAATTATATTATTTTTACTTTAGATTTATTTAAAGTGAGTTTAATAAAGTACTTTATAAGGATTTTTATTAATATTCCCAGAATATCATACTTCTAACAATGAAAGAGAACTATTTTAATCTAGATTTAAAATGGATACATTTGTATTGGTAAATTGAAATAAATAATCTCAGAAGTCTTTGAACACTTAAATTATATATTAAGAGAATCAAGTTTTTGTTGCATCTGAAAAATTTTGAATACTTGCTTTGAATTTTCAGTTGAATAATCTATTTTCAATGTATTTGGGTGATTTAAAATTAAAACCTTCGAATTAGTTTGACAGTATAATTCGTTGCGAATGCGCCAATTTCTCGCAACAAATTTAAAAAACTTCAACATTTTAGTATTTATTGATATATATATATATATATTCGACGATATTCGTTTCATATTCTATATTTGTTCTATATTTTGACTTGAGATTGCTTCTCTCTTGACGCTGTAATGTATCAATGCAACAACTCCGATGTACAATTTTATTTCAGTTAAGCCTATTAGTAACAATAATAAAATAACAGTAATGCTAAATATCTACAACTGTAGTAAAATAAACAAATGAAATATCAATAATGCATTGCTAATATATTATGAATATACAACGTCGAGATCATATTGTTACTGATATTAACATCTGTAGAAAACTTATTCAGTGTCACAAACAAGTAAACACAAAGGATCGTAAGCTCTCAATTTGCTGAATATCACAAGTTTATCTTGGCAAGGAAAGCAAGAACACAAGATTATTTTAGACGTATCCAGTATAGAACGACTTCAGAATAGAATAATTGTTGGAACTTTGCAACAATTCTCAACTCCGTTTGATTCCCGAACTTTCCGTATTTCGACTGATCATATAGTTCCAATTTTCGTTTTTCAATTAGCGATGCGAACTCATAGAATAAATCGAATGCATCTTTACTGCTGCTTTTACTCATAATTATTCTCAAATAGTAGACGATCTAAGTTAATGATCAATTGAAGCCGATGCTATAACAGAATCTCGACACCATATCTAACCAATGAATTTTGCGAAATAATTCCTGCATACTGAAGTTAAGAAGTATAAAACATTAAAATAACTCGAACAAAATACATTACATTGTTCATTTAAAACTATGATAAAACGAACACTATTTCGTATTATCTTACACATATGCTAAACATTAATTTTACCAATTTATTGTATTAAAAACGAAAATATTTACCATCATTGCATATTCTTTTATCATGATGATATAGTATACCTGGTACAACACAATTACATTGCTCCATTGAGATATTATAAGCACATTCTGCCACACACATCTACAATATAAGACAACAGCACTCATGTATTATATATGCAACTTCATTCAACACTCTTTTGTGATTTATATTCATATTTTATCTATAAACCATTCTTTTCAACATCAAATAGCTATCTTTTTACAACGTTTTTCTGAATTTCACTTGGTGTGTGTGTGTGTGTGTGTGTGTGTGTGTGTGTGTCATCAAATTTTCGATCGTTAATTTAATCAACTTCCCATCAAGCTAGAGTTTTGAAATTTTGGGAATCGTTCGTACTCGCCTAACAATGCAATATTTATTCGTTTGCGACAAGTTTTAACTAATATTTCAATAATTTTAATAAGTCAAAATATTCTTTCCTCCAGGCGCTTTTAGGATTCAGGGAAAAATTTCTTTCCCCCTCTGGGAGCACCGGGCACTCCCCACACCGCATGAGGTTATCGTAAATCTTTTGTACTCACAAAGGGGAGATACTATCTCCCCTTTACAATCTCCGAGATAGTAAGGGTTGCTGACTTTTAGTCAGTAATCATTCGCAAGAAAGAAAGTTTCCAATATTAGGAGCCATATCTTATCACAATAATTTTTTCTGAATTCTGGTTCCTATTTTTTTTTTTTTTAATAGAATGACTTACAAACTTTCAAATGCATGTTTTGATTTTATATTATGAATTTTTTAATACGCTCACAAATGTCTCTTTTTAAGTAAATTTTAAAGATAAAATAACTAACAGTATTAACTAATATTTCAATAATTTTCTCTAATAAACTTTGCCACCATATAAAAACGTTGTTTTTAAAAACGTTGGTTTTTATATCGAATTATTTACATTACATTAGCTCATCCAACATAATTTTCAATAAAAGTTTTGACAGTTATTTCAAAAAAATTTATTTACATTTTTAATTTTAATTAATTTGATGGAGTATTTCTTCGTAATTATAAATTCCATTCATAGAGGAATGTGAATAATAGATATATTATTATATCCTCTGTTGTGGTAGAAAATAATGTGTTATTTTTTTCTGCAACTCAAACATTCTATATTTTAATACAAAATTTATATCAAATTTGGATTAATTTAAATGCATTTTATGCATTCATATACAATGTAGAGGATTCAGACAACACACATAAGAACATAGGAACAGAATTTTTTCTTATAACGATTGTGTCAAATGGATCCAAACGATTCGTATTTGCATGTGTACTTAAGATTTAAGTAATTTTTTGTTCCTGCAAATTTATTCATACATCTGTCTGAAAAATAAACCAGTGAACTACATATAAAAAATTTATGATTGTTTTTATTTTTCCTAATTTTTGGCCTTACATATTTTTGGACTAGAATTATTTTGACTTAGGTAGTTTTTTATGCAATAACTGTGATTTTCAAATTACTACCTATAGCAATTCGCAATACGGTAATATATACGAATATATACATACACAACGTGACTGTGTGTGAAAATGCAATACCATGAACGCATACTCAGAAAAATAGCCAACTGCAGGGTAGAAACAGGACCTCGAGTTACGCAAATAATGGGAAGTGCACTGTATTCTGGGACAGTTGAAGTGAGGTATAAGGGAAAGAATCTGTAGAATCGACACTAGTTGTGCTGCTCCTCCATCAACCAGAATAATCTTTTTGTAAATTGTGTTTCTGACGCAGAGGAAACATTTAGTACTGAGAATGCCAAATCACCGAAAACTGAGAGACTGAAACTAGCAGACAGACGAGTGTACCAGGATATGGTGATCGGATTAAGAAGAGCAGGTTGATTCCTGGTCTGAATCGCAGCGGACAGGTACCTACATGCGTCCATAGTGCTCCGTCTGTGGTAAAGATGGTTCTAAGAAGGTAATGTGGCAAGTTTGAGGAGTGAGGTACTGCCAGAGGATGTCAGCACGCGTGGACCGACGCGGCCGTACGCTGGCGCTGGAGACCCGTAGACCGCTTCTGTTGGCATTTTGCGGCAGGTACAGGAATACTGTTGATGCTACCATTTTGAACAGAACCATTGTTCAAAAACCGGCCTCTGAAAGCCTTCATTCATAGCATTTGATAAGAAGGCTAACATTGAGTCAATAGCACAGGCGTCTCCATTAGCGATGTTTCCGTGTTAGAGCCACGTGGCTTCGATGAAACATGATGAATGAGGTTGTCTGTTTTCAGATGAATCACGGTTTTATTTGAGTAGTGACAGCAGCCGCATACGAGTCTGGCTGCGACTTCGTGATCGATCCAACTGGAGAATGTCATACCATGTGACAACGCGGCATTATGGTTTGGAGTGCCATCGCCTACGATTGCATTGTTTGCAGTATGGCATCCCACCGATACGTGGATGACGTGCTTCAACCGGTACACTACCCTTTCTTCGGGGGAGGCTGAATGGCATTTAGCAGCAGGATAACGCCAGACCGCACACGGCGCGCAACAACCAACATTATCGGCAAAGTACCCGAGTCTTCCCGAATCTCTCACCACTCGATCATATTTAAATGTAGATTAGACGTTGTTTGAGTAGGTTGCCCCCGTCGAGTTCAGAAGACGAACTGTAACAAATTGTTGAGATAGAATGAACAGTTATCCCTCAAGAGACAATCCACACACTCGTTGAATCTGTACCTAGATGTGTAGCTGAATGTATTGCCACCAAGAGTGGTCCAAAAAATTACTGAGCATACTGTACAGTCGCTTTATTTATTGTGTATCATGTAGTGATAAACATCACTTATTGCTCGTTAATGTTCTCTCTTTTTCGCCGATTTTCATCACTTTCTGCTCATGTGTTCTAGGTGTTGCATTTTCACTTTCACATAGTGTATATACTGCTAAAAAACAGAGTAACACGGGTGGTTTTTAACGAAAATTTGCAAATATTCTTACCGATAACTAATACCAAATCGAATATTCATAATTTAAAGCGTAACGGAAAACAGAAGAAGAAATTTTCGTCTGCAAATCAACGTTCATGACAGTAAAAACCAGAAAAAACAAAACAAAAAAAAATGTAGAAGTCATGATTTCCCAGAAGTTTCGTTTTTTACTGTCTCAATCATAAAATTCAGTTGTTCAGTTCTTTTGTTTTGAAAAAATGTGACTCGAAAATGTCACAATAATGTAATTTACCGGATTCCATGTCTTGGAACATTATCGGGAGGCTTGAATCCTTGCAAACACAAAGAAATCCAGCGGATGCTGTTGGAATGGCAAGAAGTGTCATTTCAAGGGTGTAGATTCAATTCCAAGAAACAGAGAATGATAGATGTTGAATAGGGTAAGCTCGTCCACGTACTACCACAATAACTAATGACCGATATATCCTGTTAACAGATCATTGAGTTGGCACAGGCATTTCTACTCAGCTGCAAAAATGTTCGGTTTGGCAACAGACGAAAGGTATCAAGCCAAACTTTCCGAAATAAGTTTCATAACGATGATCTTCGATTCAATTCGGATTGTGACTTCCGACGTGTTCTGGTTTAGAGAGAAAGGGGAACTCGAAATAACTCCACATTCTTTCGGGACGGATCACGTTACTGACGAGGTGGTTTAGTTTTATGTTCTGTAATCAGCATATGTGAACGTATGAACTGTATATCATTCAAAATGGAAATATGACTGCCCAAAGGAATGTAGAGAGATACCGAGATCTCATATCGTGCTTTACGCTCCAAACATTAGCAACTTTTCTCTTTGAATGGATAATAATGCCCGATCTCATGCAGCTCGTCTTATGGAGTACATGCTTGAAGCTAAGACAATACAGTGTATGAAATGGCCAGCATGCCCTCTAATCAAACATGTTTGAGATACACTTCACTTGACGACGCATTGCAAAGAAAACCAAGGCTTCCTTTTACTATCCAGGACTTGGAGATTGCAATTTTTCAGCTGCCGAACAATATTCCCCAAAGTTTTATCATTAACCTCGTCGCATCCATGCACAACAAGTACGCGACAGTTTTAAATTTTCGAAAGTCCGTATTAAATATCTTGAATTATTTCCAAGTAATACTTTTTAGTTATTTACATGTAACCAAATTGTTACTGTGAAGCATTTTCAGGTTCTTTCCATTGTTTCAAAGGATTAAAGGTTCCGTACAATTTTTTAGCTTCTTTCTTTTTTGTATTGCATTTGTATTCTCCATTTTACGTCCATATATGGTTGTCTCACACTACTTTCTTCACTTCTTTGCTTGTTCTCCTAATTTTTAACAGTGTACAAATATTTATATTATATCATTTTCTTTCACATAGTTAATTTGATTTAATTTTTTATAACCTGTTTTTCAGTGTTTTATAAGCGTTGGAAGCTATAATATTAAAATGATCTTTAGGATCTTAAAAAAAAAAACAATTAAAACCTCTCATGTTCTAAAATTTTTTAAATCAATGAATATTTAATAGTTATTTATAATTGTAGGAAAAACAACTCAGGTGAAGCAAATTTTTAAGTGTAATATGTAGTAACATATATTAAGATCATAATTTTTTAAAGCCAATTCTTACAGCCTTTTATATAACTCTAATGGGAATATGTGGATATCCATCTGATTAACATGTTTTTTCATTGGTTATATAAGTATGTTTGACTAAGTTATTTATTTGCATGTGAAAATCTAAGAAAAATCGAGTTTTTGGTTAAAATTCCATGCGCAATGTAGGTACTAGAGATTATGTATGTATATCAGATGTTTTAAGATCATCATACAAATTTTTCATAACAAGAAATAAAAATTTTATGAAATTAAAAGTATTCGAAGAAATGCTTTTACTTCTTGATTGAGAGGCCCTTTACCTCCTCTTAATCGCCATATAGATTTGTAGTCTTGACATTGAGTTTCATACGGCGAAGGAAGGAGTTTTTCTTCAACCTGAGTAGTATGAATAAATGTACATTATTAAAATTTAAAATAATGTGGAAACGATATAGAAAGATTAATTTCAATTAAGTAATCAGAACATTCTTCTTAAAATTAACAATAATTAAATGTGATCAGCACAAGCACTTAAAGTTATTTTTATCTATGAGTTTAGAAAAATTTGAGACCATCTACGAAGTTGATATCGAACAGGGATTTATAAATGCAAGTAAAAAGGTACGATTGTTTCGAAAGAACTGTACTTTTTAATTAAGTATATGAGGAGTATATGTTTATAATGTAATAGCTTTGATAACCGATTTTATTGTTTTTATATTATCTAATTTATTCAAAGACAGCGAAAATATCTATCGTTTTATAAAGTGAAAATAAGAAAAATATTCTTAGGTTAAATAAATAGTACAACTAGAAATGAAATGCTATGAAGCTTACAAAACGCCAATGTTTTCAGTAAATATAACTTCTCTGACTTATAAATAAAAAAAAGCATTTCAAGTACACTTTTTATACTTCTTGGTAAACAAAAAATTGTTGTGAGAATTTAAAGTAGTATATAGATTACTAACTTGTAAGGTAACGACAGATAACTTGTAATTTATCTGTAGCTACCTTATAATGTATCAAAAAATCAATAGCTAAATAATGAACAAAAATAAATTACGTCATTATATAAATGAATAAAACGATCTCTAATTTAGTGCATTAAATTATTCGAAATACTTCCAATTTTTACGTACTTTGTACCTGTTATTTTGATAATTTCATCACATTTCAAGGAAATGAAAATTTTAAAAATTATAAAGTAAGAACTATTATAACAGTGGCATAGTGAATTTCTGTCACCAGCTGCGAATCTTAATTTTGCTGCCTCTTTATAAAAATAATAATAATAATAATAATGTCATGAATATACTGTGTGCGCGTAAAATTAAATTACTTAGAATTCAATATATTAAGACAAATAAAAAACATTCTACGTGGGTAAAACCACAAAGCCATTGAAAAGTTAAAAAATAAAGAAAATAAACATTTACTTCTTAATACTCCAATATATTCAAAGAATCATATAAAACAAACTTGAAATAAATGCATTTGTTTCGTGGCAACAGTGAATCGCTGCCGGTCGTGTCCATTTCGAAATTCAAAAAGAGAAATTTATTTTCTTATTTTGAATAAAAAATTTGAGAAGCTTTTATTTAACTTCACATGAATGAAAGTATATTTGCTTAGGTCAAATCGAACGACTCTATTTTGAACCACTTGTGCAATTACCTTGAAATATTACATAAATACATATGTTGGCCCGATGATTATATGATTATCTGATCTGATGTCGTGGCTCGAATGGCATGTTGCAGATAGAATTAGCCAGCTCGGTCGCTTCCTGCCTCCCCCCCACATCTATGCTGCTCGGGGCTATGGCTCCCTCTGCCCTCTCCCTTTCGCTACGCTACTGCATTACAACCACAATAAATATCCATACTCTCAGATAAAAATGCAATGTACTTCTACTGAACATTTTTAGAGTGCTGTGGATATATGTGTGGGAAGCATTAGTTTAACGAAGGTTGTTTTATTGTTTTTACTTCTAAATTTTGGAATCAAAGAAAAAAGAAAAGATGTTGCATAAACTTTTAGTGGGAAATTTTCTTTACCCAAACAACATGAATGTCATCATAATAAAATCTAGAAGGGACAAAATGGTTCTTTTTTAGGTGAAAAAGAAAGAAAACGCTGTGAAATGTTTTATGAAGTATTAGGGTCTGAATACCTCTAAAATACCTATATAGGAGTTTTTAAATAGATATAACATAAGCATAATTTCAGAATATTACAACAATTTTAGATTTTCTCAGAAAGAGAACAAAAATTAATTTTCTTAGAAGGAATAACAAACATTTTGAGAGAAGAACACCAATAAATAATGTAATGTTTTACAAATTAAAAAAAAAAAAAAAAAAAATTAGAAACTGAATTAGTTATTTTTAGAAACACGTTTCTACCATCTCACAAATTTGAAAGTAATTCCCAAAATTGAATGATATTAGGTCTAGAAATTTCTGGTGGAAAGAAGAGTGGAGGAAAATACAGCACTCCTTTTGTAATCCGGTACTCCGTCTTTCCACTCTGCCAGTAACCCTATGTTTTCACTCAGGATGACAAGTCGTAGAAAATTATTTTGTGTCTCCTACTTAAATGGAATATCATAGGCTTTCAATACAAAAACTACATTTTCTCTACTTTGAATTATTTCATGTGTTTGACACTTTATTTTTGCATGTTAAAATTGTATACAACAATGCATAGCTTTAGCTTTTTGAATGTTATTTTTAGTGATTTTTCTGTAATCCAGCGTTTTCAATAATCTGCCGGATTATCGAAAGATCTTCAGCAGATTTTACAAATAATATTTATTATACAAGATAGTTTCCCTCGTTACTTATGACCTTTAACCAGCGTGAATGTAATTTGTAAATACCATCTTGACAAACGTTTTGTTTTTAGAGGCGTATAACTCAAATAGTATTTGACTGACATCTGTATCAGTTTTCATTTTTTTTTTCTTTCAAAAAATTTTGAAGTGAGGGAAACAGGTAATAATTGGAGGATCACTAGCTACGGGAAGAGTATGGTAGATACAATAGAATTTTTCAGCCTAGTTCTGTGATTTTTTGACGAGTCGCCTAACATCACGCAGTATGGTGTACTTTCCATTGGATATTACCGGCATCTTTTCTTTGAGTGATTTGCTTACATCAATCATTTGCAAACAATTCTATCAGCATTGAACTTTTTGTTTGGTTTCAAAAGCTCGCAATGTATTGGTGTTCGGACGTCCTACCCTATACGAAGCATTCTCTGAAGCAGGTTCAAGCTCAGCTAAGAGAAGGAGGTCTGTTCCAGTACACTTTTTTTTCTTACAATATTTTCATAGGTCATCTACTTTTAATTACATCATTCGGTCCACAAGGGTTCGTTTTTATTCTGAGCAAGCAGATAAATGTATAGATTGCTCGATAAAGCAAATTTTTTTCACTAAACTTGTGACGGCTCTATTCGCGATCTTATCACTAACAGTCCTCTTGGGAAATTTTCGGTCTTAGAAATTATTTTTATTAGAAAGCTTCCTCCGAAAAA
>BMAW01115847.1:0-10678 GCA_019974015.1 Nephila pilipes | reverse complement strand
ACTTCATACATTTCAATTGTATTGTCTGTCTTGTATATTTAAAATCTAGAAAAACAACCCTCTAGATTATAATTTAGTTTAATGAAAGAAAAACTGAACAAACTGTTTGTAATGTTTTAATGAAGAATACCTAAGTTAACATTTGCATTGTTCAACCTAAATGGTATTTTCACCATTGACTGAAAAAAATGCTATAAACAATACTTAAACAGTAAATGGGCATATTATGATTTTAGGAAATATTATTTAATAATGCGAATCCAAAATTGAAAATTATTAAATTAATATAACTAAAAAAAATTTGAAAATTCTTTTAATTATATCTATATGTCTATACATTAATAATACTTTTTATACTTTATTCATAGAAGTAAAGGTCTGTAAAGTAACGACTCAACTTCACTAAGAGTTGAAGTGGAACAACTCCCCTCGACTCTAGTTTTGGAAGGATTAGAATAGGAGGATGCCGCCATGTTGGCTAGCGTGAGGAGCAGTATAAAATAATTTAGTTAGATCTTTGATTATTGTATATGTTTGTATAATATGCTGAATTAAAATACAAATAAAGTTTGGCAATTAAAAAAAAATAAATGTTCTTGTTATTTGTTGTATATCCATTATCAACTCATTTCAACCACTCGTTCAGATATTGGAATTTTTTACTATAAAAATCATAAAATTGTAATACTATTACGAATACGATGTTATTAAGAAATCTTTACTGAGCTCCATTATGAATACGTGCATTTGCCTCACTAATTAGATTTTAATTTTTAAATTTAAATTATGACGCAGAAGTCATAATTTAAATATCTGTCACTGTTGCCTTGTATGATTAGGCTATTTTTGACTATTCTATTTAAACACTGTTGATTTATTTGATTAGAATATTTTGAATTAAAAGAATTGTAGATTCAATTTAATTTCTTTTTCACTAAATCAATACAATATATATTAAAAGAGAAAATGTTGAAAGGAATTTCCAAAATTTGTATTTGTAATTTCCAGAAATGATTGTATACATCTGTACAGAAACTTAGCTAAGCTTAAGAAGTTGCTTGATGTGGTGGGGTTCAGGTACTTCTTTGGACACGAATAAAAGAAATTGCCAACATATAACAGCATCGAATCTATTTCTGAATTACAATTTGTTGCATTATCAATATCCTATTTTCAATGTTTAAGGCATTTAAAGTTTGTGTAGCTAATTTAGTTTTATCGCTATGATCTTTTGCAATTGATTTTGACCTGAATTCCAGCTGTTATCCTTTTAAAAAATTTAGATTGAAACTGTATCTTTGAAATAGAAGATTCTGCAGTATCTCACCAATTATATACCACATTGAAATAACAGCGAGTGGTAAAGGTAAATCAATGTTTGACTATTTATATATTGAGTTGGCAACATATGGACTTTGTTTTAGTCTGAAATAGAAGAAATAATGAAATAAAGTGGTGCGTGTGTGTTTAACCTTCTAATTGTGGATTAAGTTGTGGAAAACGACTAAAATACCACAATTCTAACTTTTCTAGATGGAAAACAAAATGATTGTGATGGGAAAATTTATTATATTTATTACAACTTGAATTTTATAGAAATACCATGCATCCTGTTAAAATGAATTTTTTTAATAAAATTTTACAAAACTGGTTTGAATATGAAAATGCCAGTGTTTATCTTTCTCCTACTTTCGTTCAAACAATAGTGATTTTTATGATTCCTATTAATTTAAGAACTGCAATTCCGAACATTTCTAAGAAATGACAATTGCTTGGTAAAAAAAGTTAATGTATTTATTTTTGCTTATTTTAATAGAGGAAATGTTTTGGTCATACAAACAATATTTAACTGCTTTCAAATTTCTCGTAATCAAACTGAAATTTTAATCAAGGCATCGAAATTTATTTCAAGATATATTTAAAATTATTAAACCCTTAACTTTATAAACTTATCTTGAATTTAATGCTTTGGTTAATAGGGGAAAGAAGCTTTTAAGTGATGATACGACTTTTAAACGCAATAAATGGTGTATTTCTTTCAACTTTTTTCGATTCTTCATATCTTGTAAAACTTCAACGAAATAAAACAATTTCTTTGTATGAAATATTTTAACATTTGTACTTTAATTGACTAATATTTATATACATAATAAAGTTTTAATAGTTTATAAAATATTGCTACATGATAAAGCTTTCTTTTCATATTATCTAATGGTACATAGATTTGCGGACACAATCTTAAAAACATACTGCCAGCTTTAGAATATATAATTTTTGTTTTATAATACAAATAAATACTAAGAAATATAATTTATCTAAGGAGTTTGGACATTTAAGGCAGTTTTCAATTTTGTTAGGCAAATAGAAAATTGGCATTAAAGTAAAAATTATAGGGGGAAATAATTATAGGGGGTGATTGTTTTATTTCGTAATAGAAAATAATTATAGGGGGTTCATTTGATTATTTTTGTGAGAGAAGCAATTTTTATTTTAGAATAACCACTTTGTAAAAAAAGTAAATAATACGCTCTTTCAAACTTTTTTCTCATATTTAAAACTTTTGAAGTATTGATGTAATTTTATCAAGTAATAAGAATTTAAAAAGTAAAAATCATTTAAGAAAAATAATTAAGTTACCATGAGAATAAAATTTTCCTTTTTTGGGGGGTTGCATGTGTTAGGGATGTAACTCTTCTTCTCCTTCTTCATCTACAAATACGAAACTCGAGGCACTTTTTCAAAGACAGCAAATCCTATTCTATTCTTTTCTCGGGAATCGGTTTAGTTGAAAATCTTTTTTTTTTTTTCTTTTCGTGATGAAAAAAAAATCTTATTTAAAATTTAGAAAATAATAAAATATTATAATAAAAGAATAATCCTGAAATATATCGATTTCGATAAAAATTCTTCGGGAGGGGAGTATATGTCCTTTTGCACTTTTGCACTCACATCTCTAAATTAGAATCTCTAAATTAGATTTTAACAGGTGTCCTTAAACATAGATTCAAAATTCAATACTATATAGTTTTTTTTTAAAGAAAATAACACTAATGTTTCAGCATTTGACAAAAAAAAATATTTTTCCATGGTTTTTTTTTTTCTCATAAATGTCTTAGAAGACAACTAGTTAGTTTTTTAAACAAGATCTTTACACATATATCAAATTAAATTAGTCATTTATTTAATGTTTATTTCACAAATTTGACTCAAAAACGCAATCGTGTTCCTTATATATTTAATATACAGTTATCATGTAATGAAGTAGTTTTTCAGTCCCGGCACCTCCAGGAGGCATAGTTCCTTTCCGCGTATCTCCAACCTAAAATCCTTCAAGCATCCCCACACGCAATCTGTTTCCCCATTAGAAAAATTCTCAAAAGGGGAGGTATTGTTGAATTAAAATTAAAAAATATATTTTTTTCATTATATAAATTCGTTTTTGATTTTTGAAGTAAGCGAAAGCAAATTGACATAAAGAAAGGAAAAAGTTAAATTAATGGGATATTTGGGACTGAGTTAAATCACAAAATTTTAAATGATAGACTCAAAATAGGATAAATGTGAATTCAAATGCGGGAGTGCATTAATAGGGATGTCGATAGGTAAATTATTATTGCAGTTGAAAATCTTAATAATAGCCTCTACCTACTTTTAAGAACCCTTTTTAATATTTTTCAAATCTTTTGTTCTTTTTTTAGTTGAGGGCCCCCAAAATCGTTCACTTATCGCATATCCTCTAGCAGCCTCTCGAGTACCACCTAAGGTACGGATACCATCGGCTGAGAACCACAGATTTAATTTGTTAGATATTACAATTTAAAATACCTACAGATTAAAAAAAAATTATGTGCGACAGGGAGAAAGAATAAGCAGCTTGTTTTAGCAGGCACCATGTATCAAATATTTCTTCATACATTCAAAATGGATCTAAATATTTCTTTCAAAAAGGAATGCGTTCAAAAAGAAAATATCTAGCCATAAATATTCATTCAAAGATATATTGGTTGCATTGAAAAGAGGTATGAAGCATTTTTCTTTCGGACAATGACATTAAAAGCCGTGAAATATCTTCTTTTTTTGTGACAGAATCCATCGCAACCAAATGCAAAAAGGCTTGTTGAAACTTGTTCTTTGAGAATAAAGAAAAAAAAGAACTTTTTTTTTTTATTCTACACTATTATTCACTAAGTCTCCGTTGTTTCATTTTTCTCTTTCAGCAAATGTCAATGACACTGTAGCATAAACAGACGACAGTCGAATTTTCTCCTTTTGTTCGTAAATCAAGTAACTACTTGCCGTTAGCTTTTCGGTCAAAGACAGATAGATCTTCGAGAAAAAGTCCATCTTTCTACTTCTGGGACACTTGGGGAAGAAATTCCCCGTTTCTCTTGTATTGATGCATAGCTATCTTCCCTTTGTATAATCAACTATATAACTTTGATCTAGAAGTCCTGTATTTACAAACTATCCATCAAAGAAAAAGAAGAAGAAAAAAGAACTACCTCATATAATAACATCGAACAGTTTTACTAATATTAAGGAAAAGTATGAAATAAATAAACTTAATTTCTTTCTTTTCTTCTGTAACCCAATTTCAAATTTATACGATTTTTGCTATCCTCTCACGCTGAATAAAATTTTTAACGCTATGTTTTCTGTCAAAAGTTAGTAAAATATTAATCTGAGGTAAAAGAAAAATATGCAAGTATAAAATGTAAATACCTGCAAGTGCAATAGCTTTAATATTATTTAAATAAACGAGGGTCTTTCAATAAGTCCTCAGAAACTCCAAGATATGGAGCTCGTAGCATCAAAAATGGTTTGTTTTTAATTTTGCATCAGGACTAAAGTGACCAGATTTTAACATTTGAAAATCCGGAGAGCATGGACGAGGAGGATCTTGATTAAATATTTGATACCTAAAAAATACCTACCTTTGGTACCTAAATTAAATATAAACATAAATCATCTGAATAGCTTATTTGTTGACATAACTTGTGAAACTAGCATAAGCACGTAGTACGATGTGTATCGTATGAGAGACGGTTACAAAACTCAATATGCGAAGGCGTTACTTCGTGGACGATCAACAAACTCCTCATACCCTGATCCTTCTCCTCTAAAATTCCCCTCCGTTTACAATTTTTGTATAAGATGTAATTCCTTTGTAACAATGTTCCAAGTGATGCTAGATCGCAAGCGGAAATGTCGCCATAAGAATAAAATGTGTGGAAGTATACAAAGTGTTCTCTCTTCATTTTACAACTACAAAATGTTTTCGTCGCTGCCAATGCCGAAAAATGCCACTGTTTATTAAGTCCAAACAATGGTGATCATATTCTAGCAACTGATCGAGGCGAACTTTGATAAGAAGTTCATGATAATGAGGTCTCAATAATTATTTTTATTATTAAAGTTTAACAT
This sequence comes from Nephila pilipes, assembly GCA_019974015.1. NCBI lineage: Eukaryota > Metazoa > Arthropoda > Arachnida > Araneae > Nephilidae > Nephila > Nephila pilipes. The sequence continues at coordinate 5,254 of BMAW01115847.1, read as the reverse complement.
TTTAAAATTTATAAAAATAATAAAAGACTCATATCCTGGTGAAATAGCTACATGGAAGCCGAAAACCGTGTATTCCCTTCCCGTTCTTAAACTATTCCCTAACTTGTCGTACAGTTATTTCCATCATATGGGTTCATTTTTATTATCATTTGAAGCAGGAATCTTGTGTTTGTTTTGAAAAAAAAAAAAAAAAACGTTAAAAGGTGAGTTTTGAGGGTTGATATAACACTTAAATTTAAAACACTTAATACCAAAAGAGATCAAAGCTGAGTTGGATGAAGTTCATAGTATATTCCTGTGATTGCAACGGCTTATGATTGGGTAAATAATTTTAAATGTGGTCGTACACAACGTACATTCGAGATGTCCAAAGGAAGTGACTACTCCAGGATTGATTGACGAATGAAAGTGCGTGAAATAATTGAGGCCACTAGCTTATACCAAAATACAATATTTTCAATTTTGCACGAAAAATTAGAAGTAAAAAAATTCTTGGCAAAATGGGTGCCGTGTTTTCTCTCAGTGGAAAATGAACTTGATTATGAGATCGACTATGACGCTAATTTGACGCTTTTGCGTCGCAATCCTGAAGAGTTCCTGAATCGATACGTAACAGTGGATGAAACGCGGATACATTCCATTGACAAAGGAAACGTCAAACCAGTAGGTGTTTGAAGGCGAACAGGCTCCGAAGAAAGTAAAGACGTTGAAATCGACCGGCAGAGTAATGGCCATGGTGTTTTAGGATGCACGCGTAATCATCTACACCGATAACTTGGAAAAAGGAAAAACGGTAACTGGTGTGTATTATGCATCGTTATTACGCCGGTGGAGTTAAGAAATCATGAATAAATGTCCTCATTTGAAAAAGAAAAATATTCTCTTCTGTCAAGATAACGCACAGGTGCACATCTGTGCAGTTTCGGTTGCCAAAATTATGGAATTAAAGTTCGAATTATTACAAAATCCCTCGTATTCACTGGATTTGGGCCCATTGACTTTTTTCTATTTCTAAACTCAAAAAAATGCCTCGGCAGACATCGATTTCACGTCGAATGAAGTAGCCATCGCCCAAACAGATGTGTGTTTTGATGACTTTTCGAAATTTTACTTTTCAGATGGCTTAAAAAAATTGGATAAACGCTTGGAAAGTCTTATAGAGCTAAAAGGTGATTGAATGAAGGAAAATTTTAAAAATTTACCAAAAATAAGTTATTTTTCTATCTTTTTCTAAGGACTTATTGAACGATCCTCGCAACATGATGAAATACTGTTATTTTATTTAGCAGAATAACGATGATACATAAACTAATATTTTTTCTGTTTAACATATACAAAAATAACTTTTTTCAACAATGTGTTAAATTGTATATGAATAAGAAATTAGTTGATTAAATGTAATTTACTTAGAAGTAATTTGGTATTTATATATTTCATACTTCAGTATTGATATGTAAGGCTTAAAATTTAATTAACAACTTCAGAAAATAATTTGCTTACAAGGAATTATGTCTTTTACAGTACTGTTTATGATGAATTTTAGTACGAAATCAATTCCGTAGAACTGAATTTATTTTTCCTACCAAACATACAATAGTTATTTAAAAATTTCAAATTATTTTGACTCATGCGGAGTGTAAAACTGATACAAAGTATGAAAAAAGTATTTATGATAGTAAATTATGAACTTTCATTTTATATTCTTAAAAAAAAACTATTTTATATTAATATTCTTATTATATAAATTTCTTATTTATATTTTTAGAATAATATTTTATACTCATGTTTCTAAACTAAATTTTACGACTTATTTCTTATGTTTATATTTTTTCTTTGTGTAGTTTTCATCTTTATGCTTTTAAATTTAATGATAATTTATAATAACACATTTTTATTTCATATTTAATTTTTTTTAAAATATTTTTACACATTCTGTTGAAAACGATAGAAAGAATCTGAAACAAAAGAAGCGAAAATGATATTTAATGACACCAACAGTTTTCAAAAGCCTATAGAAAAATCATTTTTTATTTGTTTCGTTTTGTTTAATTAATTAATTAATCAGATAAACATACTAAAAGAGTCTCTGTACTATTATTCCACCAATGTCCCTATCAAATCTCGCGACTAAAGTATATTTTGTTTTGTTTCCTTAATTAATTAAGGTGGTGTAAAATGTTTCTCTTAGGCATCACAACTAATGTATTTTTAGTCGTGAGGATAAATGAATAATTAAAATGTGGTAATCAGATTAATATACCTAAAATATTTTTCTTTGTACATTCATTCAGTCAGTATCTCTCTTGATCTTTACAGATAATGTGTCTTTTGTTTAATTAATTAAAGAATTAATGAATTTAGTCAATAAACATCTGGTAATCAGCAAAATTTCACTGAACTCTCATTCTATCAATGTTCCTCTTAAATTTCAATACTAATATGTCTTTGAATGTCTTTTTTTTGTTTCGTTAATTAATAAATGAATTAAACATAAGAAAAATTTTTTTCTCTACACCTTTATTCCACCAAATGTTTTTCTTAAGCCCTTCAACTAATATGTATTTTGTTGTCTTTTGTTCTGTTCCATTAATTAATGAAGGTAAGTTCAGATAAATGTACCAAAAATCTGTACCTTTATTTCACCAATATCTCTCCTTAAACTTCAAAACTAATGTGCTTTTTTGATTTTATTTAATTAATTAAGAAATTAATGAAGGCTGTCAGACAGTAAATACAAGTATCTGGTGACCAATAAAATTCTCTGTAATTTATTCCACCGATGTTACCCTTAAGCTTCACAACTAATGCGTCTTTTGTTTGTTTCATTTATTAATGAATGAAGGTAATCATGTAAACACACCAAAAAGATTTGTCTGTTCCTTCATTACTCCAAATGTCTATCTTAAGCCCCACGACTGATACGTATTTTGTTGTCTTTTGTTTTGTTTCAATAATTAATGAAGGTTATTTCAGATAAAACATACCAAACATATTTATCTGTACTTTTATTCCATCCTTGTTCCTTCTTAAGCCTCAAAACTATTGTACATCTTTCGTTTAATTAATTAAGAAGTTAATGAAGTGAGTCAGTAAATATCTAGTAATCAGAACAATTTCCCAGTAGTTTTATTCTACCAATGTCTCTCTTAAGATTCACAACCAATGAGTATTTGTTGGGGTTTTTTTTTGTTCGTATAATTAATTAATTAATTAATTAATTAAGGTAATCATGTAAATGTACCAAAAATATTTCTCTATACATTTATTCCTCTAAATGTCTATCTTAACTCCCTCGATAAATACGTATTGTGTTGTCTTTTGTTTTGTTTCATTAATTAATGAAGGTAATTTCATATATATCTTATCTGTACACAATATGCTTATCTGTACTTTTATTCAACCATTGTTCCCTCTTAAGCCTCAAAATTAACGTCTTTTGATAGTTAACTAAGAAATTAATGAAATCAGCCAGTAAGTATCTAGAAATCATAAAGAATTCCCTGAACTTTTATTCCACTTAAGCTTCTCAAATAATGTGTCTTTTATTTGTTTCATTAATTAATTTATTAATTAATGAAGGTAATACCAAAAAGATTTCTCTGTTCCTTTATTATACCAAATGTCTATCTGAAGTCTCACGACTAATACGCATTTTGTTGTCTTTTGTTTTGTTTCATTAATTAATGAAGGTTATATCAGATAAACGTACCAAACATATTTATCTGAAATTTTGTTCCACCATTGTTCCCTCTTGAGCCTCAAAATTAATGTATCTTTTGTTTAATTAATCAAGAAATTAATGAATTCAGTCAATAAATATATCTGGTAATCAATAAGAATTCCTTGAACTTTTATTCTATCGATGTCCCTCTCAAGCTTCACAACTAATGTGTCTTTTGATACTTTCATTAATGAATTAATTAATTACTGAAGATAATAATGTAAACATACCAAAAAGATTTATCTGTACCTTTATTCCAGCAAAGGCCTCTTTTAAGCTCTCCAACTAATGTGTATTTCGTTCATTATCTCGGAAATAAACGAGACAGTTGAATTCTAAGATTATCATTCGTTTTCACAGAGGCAATCATTAGCATAATGTGTATGAATTACCAGTTTCTTTACGACGGCTATAATATCATAAATATGCAGATTTGCATGACGTATACTCGTTCATATTTCAACAAGAAACTGCTAAATAATTAATTTGTATTTCTAAAATGAATTCGGTGTGGAGTCATTAATTTTCTTTTCATTCTCTTCTCCATATATAATTCAGGATAGAAGAGAGAAGGTTGGCAGGATTTAAATTAACCAATCAACCAACATACTCAATACATTTTTCTTACTAAGTATGATTTGAACAAGGATTTTAATAAAATTTGTAAAAAATTTTGTTAACGTCTTGGTGACTCGTAAAAAGTGAAATTCTGCTCAAATATTTAAGTTAATATTTTAGATTTGTATGTAACTAAGGGTAATATTGTAGAATATTACAGATGCATCATAATTTTTTGAAAAAATTACATTTATGAACAAAAAACTAAGCCTACTTTTTTATAAATATTGTTCAAATCTTTGATCGTTTCGAAATCACTATTGATCAGTTTTATTTTAAAAAATCGTAATTGAAAAGTTATATAATTGTTACATTTATTCAATTTTCTTTCTTTTAATATTAAATTACTTTCCATAATCGTTTTCATATTAATAATAACTATATATTGTATCAAGTAATATTCTATGATATAAAAAAAAGTTTAAATTTTTTCCCTGGCCTTTCATCGACAGATTTGAATGATCTTATATGATAAATTAGAATATTCAAATATTTGTATTATTGCTTTCAAAACTTTAGTCTGTAAAAGATTTTTAATATTACTAAAACTAAATATGTACCGCTATTTTCAATGAACAACTGTAATTCGACTTGAAATATTCTTATAATATTCGAAAAATAATAACGTGTCATTGCTAAACAGGAATATATAAATATTCATATTTTTTAAATGTATAACTCAAATTCTTAAATGATACTAATGATAAATGATACTAATTATACTAAAAGGGATTTTAAAGGATACTAATTATACTAAAAATGATTTTAAAGGATACTGATTATACTAAAAATGATTTTAAACGATACTAATTATTCTAAAACTAAATAAGTATCGCTATTTTCAATGAACAACAGTAATTCGACATGAGATATTCTTATAATACTCGAAAAATAATAACGTGCCGTTGCTAAACA
>BMAW01115846.1:180003-196023 GCA_019974015.1 Nephila pilipes | reverse complement strand
CATCCTTAAAATTAGCATGAAACGCCATTCAAATCATATTTAATCAGATGTGCCAATTTCAGAAAAGCCGCAATAAAAGAACACTTTTTATTTTTAAAACAGAATAAGAAACAATTTCAGGTGGGTCCAGAAAATATATCGAAATTGCACATTTTAGTATTTGAACTACTTTGGCAAGTAGCTCTTTGAAAGCCCATATTGTCTTTTCTTTCTCAAACCATCTAACTGCAGTGCGTGTAGAATTAAAACCAATAAATCAAAACATATATTATCGAAGCTTTTAAAATTAAAATCAAAACAGGAATTTTGAAATAAACGTAACAAATCTTTTGACCCTTATTTAACTTTTGGTCGAAATTAAGATTTTTACTTATGATTTCAAACAGGTTCACTTAAAATATAAAATTCCATATGGAAATTATTTCTAAAATTCAACATAAAAGCCATGAGAAAAAGGCATGATTTGGATTAGAATCTCTAAAATATATGCAAACTTTTGTCAAATATATTTTGGTATGTAATATTTATCTCTTTGGGTTGTTAACTAATTTTAGCACTATTGAAGATAACTAAGTTTCTTCGATATTGAGAGCATCCAATGAGATTTCCATTTTTAATTAGAATTTTGATAACTAGGAATTAAACTTTGGGTTTAATTCTGAAAATGTGTGAATATTTTGTGCTGCAATGGGTAATCCATACCGTCAAAGAAGGAACAATTCATATCTTTATCCAAACAGCTTGACGCCTAGAAAACCACAGAGAGTGTTTCGATAATTTTAACAACCAAAACAGCCACAAGCAACAAAACAGATCTCTTTGAACAGAATAAGACTTATAAAGGCAGAGAGCTGTTTCGATGGTAATTGACTTCCTTCCATTTAAATCCACTATAAGAAAATCTCCACAAAACACCTTATTAATTTTTGGGTTTATCTGACGAGCTTTAAAAAGGATGCTTTAACTTTCATCTAATTTATCCAAAAATATCAGAAGATATTTCCGTGCCACCTGACCCAAACTGGCCACTACTACATTTGATGAATTTCACCCCATAATGAATAGAATAGGATAGATTACTTCATTTATCATTAAAAATGTTCAGCCCAATAAGTAATAATAATAATATCACAAATAAATAACAACAACAACATCCACTTTATTATAAGTCTCATTTAAATATTTATATTATAATAATTATCCGAACTATCCGTTTTTAAAACATATATATATGTGTGTGTGTGTGTGTGCGTGTGTGTGTGTGTGTGTGTGTGTGTGTGCGTGTGTGTGTGTGTGTGTGTGTGTGTGTGTGTGTGTGTGTGTGTGTGTGTGTGTGTGTGTGTGTGTGTTCGAAAAGTATATGTGCATGTTATTTTCAAAATGAATCCGAAAAAGAAAGAAAGAAAGAAATGTAGTGACGAACTTAGAATGGATAAAATTTCGAGCTCAAGTTCTCAAATCATTATTTTATTCCCTGTTCAGCCCTTTTCTGAAAACAAAACAATGAGAATTAATCAAAAACACAAAGAACATTTTCTTTTCTTTTTAATTTATGTATAGTTAAGCCAGAAGGGATCAGATAATTCCCGGAAAATTTGAAATTGCAACAAATTTATGTCGATCGTGATTTATGAAAATAAAGATTTAAGAAACTTTTCTCGTTTCAACACAATTATATTTTATTTCTTGATTTCAAATTGCATTTTTATTCTTAAATTCTTATTACGGTATCGAAACTAAATATTGGCTAAAGTTTATACTCACAACATACTGTCCATAATCTAAGGACAAAAGCAACCAATTAGGAAACCAAGTAGCTTCAGCAGTATGCCATTTACCATTATTTACAGTGATGTCAGACAAAACCAAATCTTGATTATTAAATATATATCGTATGTAACCATCCACAATCTAAAATAAAAAAGGAATATATTATGAACATATCACATTTCAATGAAAACTTATCTATTTTAAACAATTCTGCCAGTAAAACACACACACATATATACATATATATATATATATATATATATATATATATATATATATATATATAAAGTAATTATTAAAATTTAGACAACTTTCATTGAGAATTAAAACATTTATTGAAGCTACGCCGCAGAAATCAGGACTGCGAGATATTAGCTTTTTAAGACGAATAGAAAAAGACAAAGTTTCTAATATGCTCCTATATCATCAAATAAACTTCTGATTAATACATTTGTCTTAGCATAAAACACACTTCCCATTCCCCAAATAAATATTTATAAAATGAAGATTGAATCAACGTTAATGATACGTAATTAGAAAAAGTACGAATAAGTTCAAGCTTTTTTTTTTTTACCTGATGTTATCGATTCTGATAATTAAGTATGCTAATGAAAAAGAAATCGCAATTTAAAATTGCTACATTAATAAATTGGAGTAAAATAAAAATATTTCAAATTTAAAATAATACTTATGATTTATCATATACATAAAGGACAAAACACGAGTAACTGCAAGTATTGATATAAAAATTACTGGATAGATAAAGAAGACGTATAACTAACTAACCTAAAGTCGCAATAGGATACATAAAGTCACAAAGAACGCAATAGCGAGTAATCGATTGGTGAGCGCTATCAGAGGAGGTAATTGATGCCTTTTTTTTTTCAATATCTATCATACATTGTACAATCAACTCCACCAATCGGTAAAGCAGGTGGATGGCTAATGAATCCTATTTGTGCCCGACACATTCGAAACAACTTTTACAACAAACTTTATTTGCAGCAGTTTTTAAGAAATATGACTGTATGAACTAAACTAACAGGCAATAACAAGCTGCCTACCGAATATGGTTTGCAATTATATCACAAAATGTATATCGCATCTGTCTGTAACAGGAACAACGATCATTGATTAGTGCGACTGTTCCATTGGAATATATTTAATTCCAACAATTATCGCCGATTATTGCACGCCCCATACTCATCGCTTTGAGTGGCAACCAATCCAATCACTGGTCACCTCCTGTAATCATCGCCGGTAATATGACAGTAAATATATTTTCAATTAATTCAGTACAGAAAAAAATTTAATCCATTATTGAATAACTTAATGGAAAACTTAGTCGCATTTTGAAACTCTAAATGTGTTTTCAATTTTTGAATTTGTTTGAATTAACATCTCCTGAATTGCTCAATGAGCTCTTGGTGGTGAACATCAAGATTCTGAGCCCGCGGACGAAGCTGACCTTGAGATGGTACTTTACTATCTGACCACGAACTTTATCATGCCTTTTAAGACTCTATTCTGTAAAGAATACTAACGTCTATTAATTTGTTGTACAATTATTGATAATAGCACGATTTACCGGCTATCTGGTGGCAGCTCTACCAATAGGGGTGCTGTGGTTCTCTCCGTTTTTAAAACTAATAAATTTGTACAATTAAACTTTAAAAGAGATAAAAACGAACATTAAGAAATATCATCTATGAATCAAGACTTGCATTAAAATACTTTGACGTGGGAGGAATAAACTTGATTTATGAATAAAGAAGGAAATTAAAATTAAATTTCGATACTTACATCCACAATAATTAAGCTATTATGACCAAGCTTAATCTGTAACAAAAGACCGTGATCATGATGGGTCCGGAATGATACTCTTTGCACCCAAGGTAGTTGTATAGGATGGAGGTGTGGTATAAAAACCATGAAACCATCACCCATAAAATGTTTAGACATTTGTACACCTACAAAAATATAACAAAATAAGAAGTTAATCAATAAAATAAAAATACTCCGAATAATATGTATCAAAAATGTTTAAAAACATTTATCACTAGTTTCAATAACATTAAATCTCGCTTCACAATTTTCAAAGCATAAGTTGTTTACACAAATTTAAAAAGAAAAGGTATGATAAAAAAGGAAAAGTATTTGTTTCTTAAATAATTAATAAATACTTGTATATATACTGTTCCTTCCAGTCAGTAGGTAGAAACACTTATCAAATGTGATAATTAGTGATAATTGTTCAAAGAAATGTGTTAATTTGTTTCAAAAAAAATTGGCAGTGCCTGGACCCTTTATTATTAATTGCCATTACTTAAGAAATGTGCCCTGTAATGCAGCAACACGTAATTTCCTTGTTAAAACACATCCTTTTACCATTTTTACTACACACACATTACGAATCGATGAAAATTAATCATAGAAGGAAAAAATTAAGTTCATCCGAGGCCATTGGGTTTTGAATAGCTAGAATAAGCTGCCATCTATTTTTTGGATATACATAGTAAAAATCCTTAGATTAATATTTGAATTTTCAAAACTAATTAAAAATGCGATAAATTCTTCAATTATCGCACTTGTAGTTTGTGTGTTCCTTCAGATTGCATTTCTATAAGAAATTTCTGCTTATTTTGTTTTCACATGAAAAATTGCATTTACTTTTCAAAATTACAACCAGACTGTTAAAAAGGGGATTTTACATAATATGCAACATATTTCAATACTGAAAGAAAGGTGTAACATCCTTTTTACAAAGTTGTTTTAGGGATATTATTAGTTACAAAATGCAGTACGTATGATTAAATAATCCATTGATTATCAGTTGAGGGCAGAATGCAACAACATTTCAGGATCAAACGACCAATCTGTGATGTTGTGCAATAATAATAATTTGCATACTGAAAATATTTAAATGTGAAATCATAGGATTTTCTTTGCAGTGTATAAATATATTCAACAATGCTCAAGTTTTATGTTACGCAATTTCTGGAGGAATGCCGATAGGAAATTAGAAAATAAATAAAAACAATCAGGTTTTTATATTTTCTTTCTTAACACTTGACAGAATTGTATATACATTTTATTCATTGTATTAGAAATCTTGATAAGGCGTTGTAATGATATTGAGATAAAAAGGGGGTTAAGAAAAAAAACTTTTTAAGTACTTGACTATATATATATATATATTTAATTTACATCATATACATAAATAGAAAAAAAATTGATTTTTTAATTAAATTTTCAATATGCATGTGTAGTGGCAGCCTATATTGTTACTGTTATCCGACTCTATGGTAATTACTATGTTCAACAGATTAGTTTATAGCGTTCAGATAAAATAAATAAAAGAAAGTAATACACAAGTGTAATATTAACATAATTTTGATTATAATTGCAAGCAATTAAAATAAAAAAAGAAATAAAGAAAACCCAAACAGGAAATGGTCCCCAAATAGTTTATTTTTTCCTTAATTTATTAGCGATAGTAAGAAACCTTCATTTTGCGGGAAAATATCAGTTACATACAAAATGGGACAAACATAAGCATGTATATATATATGGTAAGAAATTTAAAACTCGAAGAACATGTAATTCTCATCATATTTGAGTAGATATAGTTACACAATTACAATAGAAAACAAGTTGAAATAAAAGCTTCAATACTTCGCTATTTTTCTGTTGCCGGATAGTAATTAAACTGAATTTTCAAAAAAAAAAAAAAAAAAAATTGAATTCTTAACATAAACATATAACAGTTGATAGAGTAAAAAAACTGTCTTTGAATTTTGTTTGAAATTATTTTTAGATTTTTATGATAACTCTCTAACTCGATTTAACAGATGCTCGACCAATATATTCGATTAAACTCAGACGAAGAGAAGTTATTAAAATGAATTTAACTTATGAAATAGGGGGAAAAAATCAATATACAAATATATATTTCAAATTACATAAATTTAATTGAAAATTAAAAGTTTTTAATAGGTTATTCTATTCTATGACCTTACTTCTAATAAGCTCTCTTCTAAATAATGTCACTGTATTCTTAATATTAATTAAACACTATTAAAACTACAAAAAATATGCATAATTAGTATTTACTTATTACCTGAAATGAGCAGAAAATAAGGGAAAGGCGGAACTCATCATTGTGCCCGGTAATAAAAAAAAAAAATTTATTTTGTGTAGTAAATCACTGTAAAATTCAAACTCACATAATATAAAATAAAAACGTTTGAAATCAAAATCATGCAGGAGAATTTCAAATTTGGCAAACATTACGAATGTTTTTCAGATACTGTGGAAATTAGAATGATATAAAATCTATTCCAAACATAACTGGTAGATAATTTATAACAAAATTTTACTTACAAGAACCATAAGAAAATTGCGAAATGTTTTTCTTTTATTTATTTCATTTTAAGAATGTTGTTGACATGTTCATTGACTTCGTTTAGTTTAAGTTAACAATTTTTCTCTACAGATGGCAGCACGGGCTATAGATTCCTCGGCATGTGATAATTGTCCATCCAGTGCCGAAAAATAAATCGCGCGCGTCGTTCACCGAATAGTTGGCCTCCAAATTGTTGGGACTAAGCTTATAGAGCAAAAATTTCATTTAATAACAGGGTATTTTCCCCTGCAATAAGAGGAAAGGGAAAACGAATGTTATACCATATTGAAAAGCGAACAAAAAAAATTCGAAGTATTTGTATCTATTCGTATATTAATTTACGCATCAAGATAAGTTTCACGGCTGTGCTTTCGAATTGAGTGTAAAACAATCTTATGGAGGCAATTCATAAAATCTGTTGAAAAATACTAATACTTGCATGGTTATAAAATTAAACTGAAATTTTTGCAACAAATGTAGTTATCTAGGTTTCGTATTTTTATCTAATGAATTTGTCACTTACAATGATTCAATACATTTCTCCAAATTATGTAAAACATAGTAGTCTATGTTAGAATAGAATAAACTGTAAATAATGAATCAACCGCAAAAATCTTCTGGGGGAAAATCTACTCATATTTTTGCTGGGAGAGTTATCAACTGAAAATTTCATATGCCAAGACATTTTTTTTACAAAAAATTCAAAACTTTAACAAACATTTTTTTTTTTAAAAAAAAAATAGCTGAATACCTAAATTTGCTTTATCGAAAATTTGAACATCGTGCAAAAAGATTGTTACTTTGATCTGATATCTATTATGCCATGTTCATACGTATATATATATTTCGGCAGAAGTTCTTTTGAAAGGTGACTTGAATTACATAACATTATGAGACAGATGTATAATTCTATATAAGGTATATTGAAATTATATTTGACTAATAATATCCCTTTGGTTAATTCAATCAATAAACGGCTCCTTGAAGGTTGTTTTCCCCTGTGAAAGCGCTGTTTTCATAAAAAAGGAAATAAAATTATACCTTCATAAGCAGAAAAGGAGAGTACACTTCCAAATTTAGAAACTCAAAATGAAGAATGCTAATCAAATGTTTATTGTTTTCTAAATTAGTAGTGATAGCGTAATTTTTAATACAGCAGATTTGGTTAAATGATTTCGTATACTTTCTAATAACTTTTTCATCATATCGCTCAAGGTCATCATTGACGATGCAATAATTAAAAACCAAAACAAATAAATTATTATGTGTTTTATAATAATTGGCCAAAATATTTAATATTTACTTTAATCATATTCAATTTTAAATCATTTAGTTGAAAATATGCTCTTCAATCTGTTCCCATTAACAAGCAATGCTGAAATAATGATGTTTGAAGATAATGTAAGAGGGAACACGCCTCTAAAGAAGCAAAAACCAAAAGAAAAGGAGTTTCCCCCACAATATCCTCTTACAAACAATCAACCAACGGAAATAAGGCATCTTAACAAAGTTTTAACTCAGAAAATATCCAAAAATAAGTAAAACTTACTCATGAAAAACAATAAGAGAAATGTAAATATACATCAATTTTTATTTCCAATAGGAATTGTTTTAGTTTATTTAAATTTAAGATACAAGGTGTGGCTATTAAATAACGAGACAATTGTTAAATCGTTTTATTTTGATGCTGTACGTATTTATGACTTTCAATAAACGCTCTTACAACACTCCTTGTGAATCTTCCAGTGTTCGAAACAGTGCTGAAAGTCTTTTTTTGTTAGGGTGCCGTTTCTCATTCACTGTTTCAACAGACTCAAATCATGTTCCTTTTGATGCAGATTTCGCCTTAGGAAACAGATAGAAGTCGCATGGCTCAAGATCCGGCGAATAAGGTGGATGATCTAACACTGGGATGCTGTACTTGTCCAGAAACCTCTTGACAGACAATGTGGGATAAGCAGATGCATTGTCTTGGTGGAGAAATTTGTTGTACGGATTATTTGTCAATTCCTACAATCTCAGCAATCACACGAATACTTAACCTACGATCAAATTAAACCAGATTACCGATTTCTTCGATATTGTCATCCGTTTTTGAAGTGGGGGGGGGGTGCGATCCGAGCCTGAATAATCTTCAACTTCTCCTCGGCCATCTTAAAAACGCTTAAACCGCTCAATGATTAAACCACTTTCTGATTAAAGAATAATACTAATGTAATGGGGTAGCATTTTTGTTCGTTTTTATTACCTTTCTTTATACAAAAATCATACTTTCCTTACACAAAAATCCCACATTTCATTGAATTTTAAAACCACTATTAATTTTATATGAGCTTACAGAATAATAGTTCTTGCATATAGAAGTATGCAACAAACTCAACATGTGAAATATGTACTTACTCTTACGCCATAAGAAATTCATTAGCCGTCTGGTACCTTAAGTAAGCGGTATATCTCAAATTTTCACTTTAATAGAACACAATAAAATTTTATATTTAGACATTCTTCAACTATTTTCCATAAAACCATTCGAATCGCTAAAACATAATTTATGTAGAAGTAGTCAATCTTCAAAGTTTAATACAACGAAAAGAAATATTGCATCCCCTACTATAAAACGATTTCTTATTTATAAAAAGGGAAACATCTTTTTCCTTCAAATTTTTCATTCATCAGTGGTAAGATACCTCAACCAGAATTTTTTAATTTGTCAAATCAAATGACATTAAAAAAAATAACTAAATTATTTTTGCCACTGAAAAATAATTTGTATCTATGAAAATACGTGACTCGAACCTTCATTAGAATTCATTTTCATACTTTCATGTATTTTCGAGTAATTTAACAATTAGCAATAGAAATTTATTTATGTCGGTAGACATTAAATATCGCGGTATAAAGATAAAAACCATTCAGTTCTTCTCTCCAGTTTATAGAAAAGACAGCCATGTTTAGAGAAGATTTATGTCTATGGAAAGACCTGTGACAAAAGAAAGTGCATTTTGACAACAAACAAAAAAAAAACTTTTTTAAAACAAATTCTGTAAAGTACTCACATTATCATTTGAGTTAAATGCAGTTAAAAATAATAAACAAAAATAGAAATTGATGGAAGTTAAACATTACATTATTAATTTTATTTTATATTAAAATTGATTTGAAAATAATAGATATCATATAAAATTTCACAACCTTTGTATAGGGAAAGATAGAATGGAAGAGAAAAATTAAACTGATGTATGTTTGGGAATCCAAATTCTGCCAAACACGGATATTTTCAACAATCCAAACTACAATTAACTTAAATAATTCAATTTTCAACGTTGATACTACCAAGAATATATATATAATCTTTAAAATACGTATATGAATTTAAATCTGTATTGTTGAGAACTAAGGCCTTTTAAGGTTAAATAAGAAAAGGTTTAGGGTGGGGGGGAAAGAAAATTATTTATTACATTTTAAAAGAAGCAAGTTAAGTTAATAACATCACCGTCATAAATCAGCAACTGTCAGCATCAACGAAAGAATCAACATAAATTTTCAAAAACGCCAGGTATTTATTAAATAGTAATAGTCTCGGTAGTCGGTAGTTGACTAAGTCTTTAGTTGAAGCCTCAAGCATAAATCCTATGAGAGGTTATCACATAAAAATTAAAATGTGTCTCTCAATTCCACGAAATAGAAAAATTGCTTAGCACTAACGAAATTGAGTTCGCGAATCATATCAATCTAGTAAACAGGTAATCCACATATTTCATAGTAAAAATATATATTTCATACCCAACATCTTTTATATAATTTATTTCTAGGAATTTCAACTCACGCTGCATGTTTTATAAGTTAAAAAATGAACAAATACTGAGAGAATTATTTTTTGATGAAAAATATATTCTATATCTGAATTTTATTATGCATAGTAAATAATTCCTTCCTACCTTCACTGCAATCTTTCGCTATGAATCCTGTTGGACAAGAGCAATAAAATGACCCCCATCCTTCAAAGCACGTGCCACCATTTTTACAAGGAGAAGAATAACAGAAACCAATTTTTTGAGAGCATCCAGCCGTTGTCCCATTATTCGCCACATAACTGGCCAATAGACGAAAAAACATTACATTTGAAAATTTAAAATAGTTTATAATTGTTATTAAATACGCATTTTCAAAATTTTCAAGAAAAGGAGCTCTTACCTATTGAGATCCACTAGTTGATTGTCCACATACAAATCCTGAATACAACCAATAAAATGTTTATTTTGAACTTGGAAATCACTTTGTAATGCAGGAAGACCTCCAATTTGTAGCGGTCCGGTTAGATCTAAGAATCTATAGCAAGTTTGTATGAAATCTGAGCATCTGATAAATAAACAAATTAAATTTATGTAATGAATCGAAACAGAATATATATAAATATTTTATTGAAACAGAATATATAATATTCAATATTTTATTATGTGTTCAGAGCTCCTTTTTACAATTGCTGTTTGTTTTAAATGAAAAAATAGTCATTTTTTAATGCTAAAGTGAAACTGCTCATATTCAATTAATTAAGTATAGAGGTCATGAAATTTTTTATTACTACATTTCTTAAGAGTCTACTTACAGAAAAAATTTGATACTAACATGGGGTTAAAAGGAATTCCACAATTTTGTTCTTTTCCAAACTTAAGATATTTTTAGACACATCGAGTTTAATTTCAGAATATTTAAATAAAATTTAATTATAAATTACAGCTATTTGAAAATTGAATACTATTCAATAAAATAATGCTTCCTCCATTTAACGCTGATTGGAATAATTTGGAATGAGACAGATTAAGTACAGCTTTTTTTTCTTTTGCTGTTGTTTCATCGTAAGAACATATCGTTGTGGTCGGAATATTTTTAAACTGTTCTCTGCAATTATTTTTCTTACCAAAGATGCGCAGACAATTAAAAGGATAATACGTAACTGAAATTTTTTCAGACATTGCATTAATTTAATCGATTAATTAATTTCTCAATGTTTCTACAACGTGTTCTTCGCTGTGTTCTCTGTTTACTACACAATGATTTTCTCTAGTAAAAATCTGTTTATTTTTAGGTAAAATATATTTATATGCAAAATTGCGAATATCATTGGAAAAAAAAAACTAAATAAATTCGGGGAATCACTTACCTTTTCTCCAACTGTCTTGTTGTAATATTTGCGCAAAGATAATCCCTGAGATGCTTCCCGTACTTCAGAGAAATGCCAACATCACAATCGTCCACACTCAATACTGCACTCTAGTTGACAAAATGAATTACCAGTCATAAATGAATATTGAGCACAATTCTATAAAACAAACATATCAATGCTTTTTCAGCGTAGCAACGAATCCTCGAAAGCGCCACTTCATTAAATTCTTTTCATTATTTATAGTTGGGACAATCTATAGATATTATTTATTCCTAAAAATCTTCTTAGATTTCCATACTAAGAATTATTCTATTAATTAATAGAATAATTCTCTAATTTTATTAATTTCTACTGACGAATCAGAAAAGCAGAAGCATCATATTTTCAATCTTCATATTTTGTTTGTTAAATTACGTAAAGAAGGTTTTCTTTGAGTTGGATGAATTAATTCCAAATTTTTCTGCAATAGAAAATTAGAAGAGAATATTTTCTGAAGTCAGATAAAGATTGCTTTCGCTTGCCAATCATGAGTACGAAGTTTATTGTTTGATATATTTAAAAAATTGTTTGATGAACTTTTAGGTTCCAAAACAATTTATATAATTCGAATATTCTGAGCATTTGTCCTCATGTGTCCTGAATATTTTTATAATTATGATACAAAAGAAGATACTTTAGTAAAAAATATTTTAAAGTAAGTTTATCATAGTTATCCATTTTTATTTTTCTTGAGTTTTTCAATGTTTAATGAAAAATTATTCTCCTTGGTAAGGAGTCAAGAATATAATATTTTCATTAAAGGATATAAAATATTCGATTATAGAAGTTTTGTTTTTGGGATTTATCTTTTATATTTTATAGTAATTTTACCCCATATTGAATCGTTCTGAATTTTTCTAAAGAGTTTAATGAAAAATCACATTATGCCATAGAACAATGAGAATGTTGTATTTTCATTAAATAAAGTACAAATTTAATAAGAATAATTCTTACTGAGATGCATACTCACTCTGTTAAAATAATTAACTAAAGCTGTGTGCCATTGACCGTCACTAACTCCTCCAGTGACGAAAGTTGGTACTTGAGAAACTTGTCCCCCAAGAGAAAAAGAAAATACTAGTTGAGAGTTAATTATTTCCAGAGAAATGAAATCATGTTCATCATTATATCGACCATTGTATAGTAGAAGAGCATGCCGCTCTTGGGTGGCGAATCTGAAATCCCAATGGAATAATTACAACGACTCAAGCGGGGTTTAAGTTAATGCTATTTTAATAAGATCTTGATCTTACTTGATGGAAATGGAAAGTCTGTGTCTCTGTCTCAAAGCTGGAAACGTTAAATAAGTTCCTCTGTCAAAATTTCGAGTTCTGAGTTCGCACATTTGAGTACTCCAAGCCTCGTTTGAACAATTCTTGCAAATGATAGCAGAATGTTTGTTGGCACATTGCGATCCACTATGACATATACCAGGGGAACAACTGCCGTTAAGGAGATCCACTTCACACTTTTGCCCTGAAATTTTTTTTTCTCAGCCATATAAATAAAATAACTATATAATATATAAAAAGGAACATTCCAAGTTGTAAAATAAAACTTCTTTTTATTAAATATCTTCTCAATCGAATTATTTATTTCTATTTGAAAAAATAATGAATTATCTTTCGTTTCAGATGTCTGCATCACGACTTCAGCACACGTTAGTAGCATTGTATTAAGAAAACAATACGAAATTAAAAAAGTAAATCATGCTCCAAAAACATAAAGCATCTAAATACAGATCACAATGTTTGATATTTTTTTCAACATTTTACGCATCAAAAATGAATTGTATCTCAATTGAATTAAGAAATGGTTTAAAAAAATGTTAGATGTATAAAAAAAGAGCATTTTAGAGTTCTAGGAAGCGATAACACCTTCCATCTCTAAATCAATTTAAAAAAACTAAAATTTGTAAATAATACAAATAAATAAGTAAAAGCTTAAAAAATTAAAAAGACGATTTACTTTAAACAGACGATTTATAACAAAAATATCATTAAAAAATAGAAATACATATAATAGACTCTTACACAGGAAATACGATAATTTTTTTTAAATAAAATGTTGCCATAAAATATGTATCACTCCACTACTGTGCTTCAATGTTTACTCAAAATATTTCTTAAATGCTCGATTAAATGGAATTTATATATGTATACATTGAACTAGTGACAGGCTATCAAAAAGCATTGAAATGCTATCATTTAATTTTTTAAGAATCCTGAACTATTGAGTTATTTCCTAAAAGCTTTCCAAACTTGTCTAAAGTTAAGCAATCTATTGAAGTCATATAATTAAAACGTGGAAGAAAAAATATTTTGAGCCAGACAAAAACAAACATTTGATGAATAGATAAAGTCACAAAATGAATAGATGTATAAAAATATGAGTATTCTCTATCGATAAAAGCTTTTCAAGTGTTGCCTGATGTCTCCTCATACAGCTCGTTTGGAGTCTGATGAATAGGAATCTACAACCATCCCAGGATCTACATGATCTAACTCGACAATTAAAGAAATTTTCCGTAAAAACACTGAGAAGAAGGGATATCTTCAAACTCTCCAAACAAATGTCAAGCCGAATAACAACTTGCATTGGTGTCAGAGGAGGTTTCAGAGATTAGTTTGCTTTATATATCTTATTTTCTGAATTAAAAACTAAATTCTTTTGAAATATTAAACATTTCCTCTTCAATACGTGAAATTTCTATCTATCAATTAATCCGTCTTATTCATTCCATCTTAAGCAAATCTCACTTTTTTTTTTTTTTTTTTTTTTTTTTTTTTTTTTTTTTTTTAATAATACATTTTACAAAGTATTATTAGGAATAAATACTTTATTTCGCTTCATTTAGACATTATTTTAGATCGTTATTTTTCATACGGAGCTTTTTTTATTAAAAAAATAACGTGATCAGGAAATGTAAAAACATTTGCGATGACGATGTTTGACATAAGAAAAAAGAAATATGGCATTTTATTTGAAGACAATAGAAAAACGAGCTACTACTGTTTGCCGAACGATTATTTCCTTTTCAATCAGAATGCAGATTACTATGCAAAACTTCGATTATTATATGAAATAAATCGAAAACGAAAGAAGAAAATACTGACAGGGAATCAGTTGTAAAGCGAATCAGATAGCTGAAAATCTAAGGGTGATCTCATCCTTAGAGAACCTTAGGGTGATTATATCCTACTTACTGATGGGTTGCTATGCTTAAAAGTTCATATTTTGTAAAGATGAAAGTGACAGATCAACTTTTATTACATCCAGGCCTACTGACGCTTCTATAATGTGCGAGGTAAAAATATTTTTCAACTTAGCAATACATAATTACGACGTCATATCTAATCAAATTAAATGTTTTCATGTTTCAATTCTTTATTTGAATTTAAATGCGATACCGAAAGGTAAGGGAATAAAAAGGACTGCTGTAGTTCTTAATCTGAGGTATGTGTCACCACCATGGATACATGAAAGCATTTCAAAGGATATATGAGGAACTCAGAAGAGAAAAGTAATGTTAATCAATAACAAATCAAAGTACATAATTAATGATTAATCTTACCTTGGCGTTACGTCAAATCTCAGTTTTTCAGCAGAGCGATAAGACAACTCAAAAGTTTTAAAACTACTGATCAACAGCACTAAAGAAATAAAGCGTTCTTCGATGAACTTTTATTCGAATTAAGTGAGATTTGTTCGGTTGTATTTCTATCCACTAATTGCTCCGTCACTAGTTGAGGTCTTGTGGATAAATCACACAAATAGAAAATCAGACAATGAAGGAAACTAAATTATTTT
Source organism: Nephila pilipes (assembly GCA_019974015.1). Classification (NCBI taxonomy): domain Eukaryota; kingdom Metazoa; phylum Arthropoda; class Arachnida; order Araneae; family Nephilidae; genus Nephila; species Nephila pilipes. Next base: position 180,835 of record BMAW01115846.1, on the reverse strand, counting down.
GTTCGGATCTACGAAATTCAAATTTAAAAATCTAAATTCCTATATCTGTGAATCAGGTTCCAATACACCTCCAAACCCAAAGATTAATATCATAAATATTTACTTATCTTTCAATTTCTAATCGGGTCAGAGTCAGAAGTAATAAATGTACATTCGGTCCGACTCAAAATTCATATTCAGATCCTCACTAACTTCACTTTTATCAGTTTAGGCACAAATCTTCGTTTATAAATTTCTTCTCACTCTCTCTACCTGTAGCTCTCATTACTAAGCTAATCACCTTGAATAAACGTATCACATCAAACATATTCCCTACATTTCGATACTTTTATTTAATTTATGTAAGTCAAGGTTTATTTACCAGAAAAGATTCTCAATACAAAAAACGTCATGCGAAAGCTCCGAAGTTTTAGTTGAAGAGATATACGCGAGAGAACCCGTTATGGGTTTAACATCATACTTAGGTAGTACAATCAAAGACGCACTTGCTCTATTTTGAATTACAGTTACATGAAATGGACAACATCTAAACTGAATACATTTCACATTTCACAGCACACACAAGCAAACACTCCCTATTATTCCATTAGACTGCTTTCCATAAAGTAGAATGTATTAGACAACCCAAAGGAGAGGAATTCGGAACAGGCCGATAAAATTCGTCTTTAGATCAGAGATTTTAATTTTCCACTAGCTCCAAGGGTTTCAGTAAAAAAAGCTGACAATTCAACCTGATGAAAAAAAAATTAACGATATCCAAAAATTACGAATTATTTTTGTTTAGATTAAATATTTATTCGAGAAGTTATAGATGTAATTAATTAAGTAATAT
>BMAW01115846.1:142677-175003 GCA_019974015.1 Nephila pilipes | reverse complement strand
GTGTGTGTGTGTAACCGAATGAGGAAAAAGGACGATATAAATTATTTTGCTAGAATCATGGTAAAAAAATAAATACTAATTCTCTGAGTAAAGTCTATTTATTTCACTTTTAAAGAAAGAGAGAAACTATTACATCGAGATAGATGTGGACATGCGTCCACTCTCTTCCGTAGCTAAATTAGAAGAGCGATAACAGTTACTTCATGCACATTACGGAAGCTACGTGCGTCGTTTAGCCTTCGTGGATAAAGCGAAAGAGGGCGAAAATTTCCCTGTTTGGAATATATATACAAGGACTAATTTTAATCATGTGGTAACAGATTTAGGGATCTTTTGGTACTTTATCTGCAGACAAAAAGTCTAGTAAAAATTATCCCTACGTATTTGAAACAATGAGAGACTGATGATTCATGTAATTAAAAGCGCATGATCACGTAATTTAGAAGTTCAAATGGATGTATATCAAGCTTAATTTACAAGAGTGAAATAAAATAAAATGCAATAAGCATTTAAAATTTTAAGAAAATTAACAATAATCCACGTTCAATTCTTAGCACAAAGATTTCTGGCATGGATAAAAATAAAAACGGACTATAGAATATGAAGCAAATAACAATTTTGAAAAAAAAAAAAAAACTCACGCTTGAAGCTACTGAAAATGAAGAAAAGTAAATAAGATTTCGAAAACCTAATTCCCGGTCAACGATGTATTAAAAGCTGCAGAGCGATGCTACGGAATTAGTTTCCGCACAATTTTAATTCTTCTCATACAAACCCGAGAAAAAAAACCTGGAACAAATCCAAATTTGCCTTAATGTTCCATACCAAGAAAAATCGATGTGATAAAAATATGAGCAAAAAGTCTATTTGGCTTGAATTGACTGCAGATTCAAGTGCCTTTCCCTTGAAAACAAAGACGAAAAGCTTCTTTTTTATCGAGAGCTGGAACTTCATCTCAAGGCATATAAAATGATTAAAGGGGAAAAAATGGGAAAAGGCAAAGAGAGAGCCGAAAGCGTGTTTTTTTTCAATAGATTTCTTTTAATAAGTATTTTTGCTTCATTATTTCTTTTTTCTTAAAAAATTGCTCAAATTACGCTTTTATGATTTACCTCAAATTTCTAATCTAAAAAAATTACGAGATATCCGTTATTATTAATAACCGATTATTGTTTGTTACATTTTCATTTAGAACAATAAATTTAATTTGAGTAGATTCAAAATTGTATTTTTGTAAAAAATTATATTTTTTTATTAATTACATAAGGATAGTCTTGGAATATTTTAATGCTAACGTAAGACATTGAGACATCATGAAAATAAATCTTCTCAGGAAATTCTAAAAGTTAATCCAATTTGATGTGAAAGACATTAAAAAACTGAGCACATAACCTTAGGATTAAAGAATATGAATTTTATTGAGAGATGTTTCATATTCGGTTAATTGGAGGAACTGATATAAAAATCAATAATTAACCTTTTTTGAATAATTTTTTGTTTATTTAAATAGATTTATAAGTATAAAATGCTTCAAATAATTTAAAATAAGATTTATTACATCAAGTATTAAAATGATCTGCATAAGGAATTATACAGATGGTTCAGAAATACCTGTTCCTACTCATTTCTTATATAATAGGAAGAAATAAAAAATGTTTCAAATGAATTTTGACTTTGTGAAGTAGACAACAGAAACGCAAAATTCTCTCGCTGAACTGACGAAACAAAAGATCCAAGATTCATCATTAATTCGTATATTTATTGAGAAGTAACTATTTTATATTGTCTCTGAAACTTTGTTTCTTATTATTTAGAATATTGTAACAGAAACAAAATCTGCAACAGAATGTCTAAATTTAAAAAAAAAAATATTTTTGCAAATTAAATTTATTATTAAAAAGTAGTGAAATGGGCTGAAGAGCAGCAAACCCAACAATTTTGCAAGCCGATTGCAACTATAAAAATTGATAAACCGAAAAAAAATGTTTATTCCAAACAAGGCACAAGAAAAATATAAATGTTTGATATTTGCATCACAAATATTTTAAGGAGTAATTGGAATGTAAATGAAAATACACGCACACTGCTCCGTAAACACAAGGTGAATGTTAATGAAAATCAACTTTTTGAAGCTTCAATTTTAATGTTTTATTAGCGAATAGAGTTGTTAATTGTGAGATCAGTTTTGTAGAACGACATGGAATCAACGCAAACATGCTGGTTTGTGTGTGAGTTTTCGGAACAGATATTTGATAGGAGTGATGCACTTGATGTGTAATACATATTTTCTATCTTTTCCGTATTTTAATGTTTGTTACAAGCATGGGTGCATATACATAGTTTCGAATACTTCGATATTTCAAGCACTGAGTACAATGTTATAAAATGCCTTCAATTTTACTAAATTTATACCTATGACCATCCGCTTCTTAAGAATAGCCATTTTAACCTTCCTATCCTGAAAGGTTCTTATTGACACGTTTGTAGAATTTATTTTACGATATCTACAACAAGTGTTTGAATTAATGCATCTTACTTTTAAGAGTTCCTCAAATAGATACAATTATTTAGTTCATAACTTTTTCAGGTATGTAGAACATCCATAACGTGAAAGAAAAGCTTTTATCTGGGTAAGTCTAATCGATTCATATCTCTAATATGCATAAATATATATTAAAAAAATGTAACATTTGGAACTGGTCTGAATTTCAAATAATTCTCAATAGATTGGTAGAAAAATATCGTTATTTGTTTTTAACTGGATATGACTGGTTACATCTGCGCCTTAAATAATAAATCAGCAATTCTCCTTTCAACAACCCACCATGAGGGCGAAGTTTAAAAATAACAAAAAAAAAAAAAAAAACGAAATTGGTAATTGCAGCAGGTGAACAGCCAAAAAAATATTAGAATATCTTATAACATGGGGGCTATTCGCAAAATTTCCCTTAGATAACATTTGGGATTTCTTTTTGACTTTCTGTTCAAGTTGCCAACTTCTTTCCAATTAAATGAAACATTATTATGCGAATTAAGTTAACCATAGAAGTGTAGTGAATATATATAATCAAGTAGTATTAAAGGACAAGGAAATTAATAGGAAGGGGGGGTTATAAGATAAAAGAAATAATGCTCGGATGCAGTGCGCGGGAGTTCTCTTGCGTGTCTACGTAATTTGTTGAGACTAGAACCTGACGAGGTCTGAATGATTTACTATATGGAGGAATTACTTGCATCGTATTCTGATAAACGTATTCTTCTATATATTATACAAATTGTTAGAACTCGTGACAAAAGACTTGGAACTGGTTGAGACCATACCCCAAACGTTACTGAAATGTATTAGTTCCAATACCAAATGTTTCCGCGCGCACGCGAATCACTCCTCTAATATTACCTTGAACTGAAAGAGTTTGAAAGTGTTATAATCAAATACCTCATAAAAGTAGCAAAAATGTGCAAGAAAATAAAACTAATTGAACAATTATATGGTTTTTGAAGATGAAAAATATTTTTTTGTAATAATATGCATCGTGTGAAGCAAAGAATAGCTTTTACGATAAATGAAAAACCAGAGAAGATTTTATACAGACACCTTTAAATTTTGTAGCTTTTTTTAGAAAGTGTTCATTACTTGAGATACTGAATGGTTTCTGACAAAATGTCTTCAAAGAACAAATACCTTATTTCGATTATTGCTTAAATCGCCTAAAACAATAAATAACTGTAATTTTTATATTATTATTTATTATTTTTACATTTATTTTATGGAAATGAATTCTGCTCAGCATGGTTAACACAGTATTTTATTATGTACCGAGTGATGATCCGGGACTGAGCTACCAGATTTAAAATTAGATCTCACGAGATAAAAAGAGTAAGGCGATGCGGAATTTTCGCTGGAAGATATTTTAACAATTAATGATTTTGACGCTGCATTTTTAAACTCTAAACTTTATTTTAGCTCTTTGTTGTTTTAATCTTAAAACAACAAAGCTAATTCAGTTAATTTTTAATTTAAACTATTGATCCTAAAAATTATTTAATATTCATCATTTAATTTCATTTCACTAAGGATGATTAAATATTAGTTTAATGTATTTGATCAACCCTAACGCGTCCAGTGACCTAAGTGTGCAATTCAATCTCTAATGTTCAAAATTCACACTTATTAGAAATAGATACTATTCATAACTGCGTCTATTACTTTCTATATCTTTAAAAAAGGAGAAATTTTTTTCTCCATTTTAATACTTAAATATGCGTTTACATCTAATAAAATATTTTACTAACAGTAATTTTTATATATTAAATATTTTTCAGCTAAAATAACAAAAGGTGGGATGTGTGTTTGTAGAGAGATTTATTGACTTGTAGAAATACTTCTTCGATAAATATACGCTTAAATAATTTGAACAATACTCAACTTGGCTATTTAATTAAACTAAATTTAGAAAATTATGTTGTTGTATTATTTAATATAAGTATTATAATATTTTTTTTTTATTTTACAAAGGAGAAAAAAATTTACCCAAAACATTTTTTGAATTACCGCTTTCATTGGGTTTCTTCAGAAAGATTCTTTTCATTTTTTAAATGGATAATTTTTCTCCAACCAAGTAAATCAGATTATTTGTAGATCCCATCTCTTTGTTTTTCATATTGTGCTTCCAAGGAATGAAAAAGTTAATTTTATTCCTTATCTAACATCACTGCTCTTAAATTAATGTTTAATAATTTTTATCAGAAAAATATTTAACTTGTAGAAATGCAAAAAGATACAAATATCTACGGGAAAAATTCATGCATTTAATGAACACATGATACAAAAGTACCGAATTTTCACTAAACACTTATTTTTTTATTTAAAAAAAACTTATAGATTATTACCAAATAATAGATTATATTATTTTAAAAAATATTAAATAAAATATAAAAGTAAAATAATTCAAACAATACACATGTTTACAATTTTTTTTTCATTCATTAAAAAGAAAACTTAGTCTTTTTTGCTAGCACTATACTAAACATTTGCGTAGTAAAGTACTCGTTTCTTTCATTTATATATTTTAAACAAAGCACAATAATTACTTTAGTATATAATTTTCAAGACAACTCAAAATATTCATATTCTTTTTTAATGAAATACGTTGATTTCTGCTGTTCATGAATAAAAGAAGAAAATACATAGACCGGAAAATGAAGTCAACACGCATTCTAATTTTTATATTAAAAATATAACTTCTGCAAACCATTGATAAAATTATATAGGTGTCTTTAAACTGAAGTCATTTGGTTATAAGAAAAAAAAATAACTTCAAATATTTTGAAACTAAAACTAGAAATAAAGTATGCAAAGAATTTTTGAAAAAATTTTCAATAAGCATTAGATAAAGAATATTATGTCAGATTTTTTTTTTTCACATTTGGTGTGTGAAAATTCATTCACACAGGCAGCGTTTTTTTTTAAAAATAAAAGAATTTTCTTTTAAAATAATTACTTCAAAACTAAATAATTAAATACCAGTTTGTTAGTAGATAAATTGAAAATTAGGCTGAAAGGGAACATAAACCTATCATTAAAAATAAATGAGATATGAGATAAAAAAAAAAAAAGTAACCAGAGTGTAAACATCTTTACTCAGGGTGCTTTTTTCTAAAGAAAAATTTCCAAATTTTCTTAGCCGCATATTTAAAAAAATATTTTTACAGGCATTTCTACTTGTCAAACAATTGATTACATAATATACCGATGAATAGAATTAAAGCTTAGAATATCTATATTATTTTGTTTAAAATAACTATTAAATTAATGTACAAATTATTACGTCATAAAAGTGAATGTCGAATAAACTGCCAAAATACTCAAAATTGGAATTTCAAAATTTTTCAACCCATATAAAATGCTTGGACGAGTTCCAATTTAAACACTTAAAATTTTATACACCAGAGTAAAATGATACTTTATTATTTCCTATGAAGTAGGATTAACATTTTATTATTTAGGAGTCTTTACCTCCTTACGCTCCTAAAAAGTTACACCTGTAGCAATAATGAATGCCCAATTTGTAGCGGTATTTCTCAATTTAATGATACTTTAAAAATTGTATCGCTTAAATTTTTCATGGGGATTAACGTCATATAGCGTAAAGAAGACAGAGTAAAAGCTTTATAAAGAGGGAGAAGCATTGTGCAGTGCAGTGACTTTTACCTGTGTACCCCTGTGGGCAGATACATGAGAAACCTCCTTCTCTGCGCACGCACGTACCGCCATGCAGACAGGGGCTCGAATAACACAAGTTCACCTCAGTGTCACATTCGTACTTATGATTCATTCCTGAAATGGGATTTAAAATAAATAAGAAAACGGGGTTTTAAATAATGCAATCTCAAAAAATATTTTTTTATAGTCAAACAGCTCGAAAAGTTAACAATCAATATGTTATTTTAAATACTCTAATTAAAAGTACACTGAACGCTTTTGATGAATGGTTAATAATTTATATTCACTACTTAGTTTTTGATAAATTTTGAATCTTCAAAATATCTTTGCCAAAATTTATTTACCGACCCCTGTGTGTTGGTAAATAAAGACCCAGATTTCTTTATGATATAATATTATAATATTTTTAAAATAGAGTTAAAGTTATAAACAGAAGGAAATTGGAAAATCAAAGACTTTAATGCTACTCGTATATTTCAAAACTGTTTTGAACAGCGTAAATATTCTACTGTAAATATTAATTGTTCGAAAAACACACACAGATAAAATAGCAAGTTCCGTTGCTGGATGTTGTTATAGTGGCGAACAGCTGCTAAAAAAGAGCACCGATACGCTTCGTCTGGTAACATCTGTCGGTTCACTCACAAACAATGAAGATTTCATATTAACACAGACATGTTTCAGTCGAAACGTTTCATCAAAATACTTTCTCATGAAACCAATTCTTATTTAAGAAGCTTCGAAATAATTCGTTGCGGCATTGAAATCGTAATAAAAGAGCGAATTTTGGAAAATATCGCAATGAATAATGTGGTTGAATCTTGTGAGTAGCAAGAAAAAATTTAATATTCTATTTTAGATGAAAGGAAATATGAAAATTTTTCTGAAAAAGAGAAATTAAATATTTAAAGGACAAGAAACGTGCGTAATATTAAACTTATGTAAAGGTAGAAATTCGGAAATAACATATAAACAAAAATTATTTTGTTTAAACTTGAAAAAAATATTTGATAATTAAAAAAATAATAAATTTACAAAATAAATTCTTCAATCATATATATAAAAAAAATTATATATATATAACAGTTACAAAAAACAAATTACACAATAAAAGATGTTAGATATGTTTTTTTTTTCTTACCTATTATGAATGATAGTTTTTTTTTAATAATATCCATTTTTTTTCTATCAAGAATCTCAGATAGATATAACATATTTAGTATTCTCACTGTATAATAACATAAATATAATCAATGGGACATTATATTTATTGATGAGGTATTGGGATGATTAAAATTTAGCAATCCAAATAAATGCTTAGAGTGAATGCAGACATTTTGTCTATAAGATGTGACATTAGAATCCATTTATAATACAAGTCCCAAGTAAATGGACGAACCATTGAATGGAACCAACTTGAAAAAGTATGTAAGCACAAGATGATTAATTTAATACCTGTGAATCCTGGTGGACACCGACAAGCAAAAGTGTTGATAGGAATGATGGACCGAAAGAAATACATGTCAGACGAAATAAAGTCAGATGCATTTCCGAATTTCAAAACAGAAAGGCATTGTTCGAAATTAATACAAGGTTCCCTGACACACAAGTTATCCTCGAAAGGCAATACCTATTAGAAAAGGTTGTAATTTTTTTTAAAAAATGCATATATATATATATATATAAATAATTTGTATTCTACTAGCTAATATTTTACTAATATTGCTGCTTTATGAATTGAATGTACAGAACTGAAATAAAATATTGTGATATAAAAACTAAGAATGCAGTTAAGAAATTTGACCAAATATAGTGAAAATTAAAAAAAAAACGATTCAAAATTAGTTTTGAAATACTTACATAAACATGAGTTGACCTGGCCAGAATTGCTCGTCCGAGGTAAACCCTTTCTTGTAAGTACTGAGACGAGAAAAATGTTTCTGGATGGCGTGAGTCGGAGGGTTTGGCCGAAAAACTCACATTAAGAATTCGTTCTTCTGAAGCGTTGTCTTCCTGAGAAAAAATAAGTCATACATATATTTTAAAACGAATGAAAAAGGTTCTGAAATTAACTTATTAGTAACAATAAAAACGATAACGATTACTTCCAATGGAATACATTAAAAACAAGAGTGTGAACAGATTAAAAAAAAAAACAATTGTTATATTCATACACGCACGAAATATTCAACTTTAACGAATTCACCGTTGCTAATTATAAATACAGCTTTTTTCCGATTTTTAATGGAATTTTCCAAAAAGAAGAAGTTCTTAAAAATGTAGCAATTTAATAATAAAAAAAATTAATCGAAATAAGTACGAAAGCTTTTAGAGTTAAAGAAGAAATTTTCGACTCTGAACGCTAAATTTAACACTTTCCCAACAAAATGTAGCAATACTTAAAAGCATAGAGGTTATATGATAGCTTTTTATTTAAATTGAGTTATATATAACTCTAGATTTCTTAATAGAAATAGAATTAAGGGAATGATGGAATTCTATACGGTTGAGTTTATAATTAAAAAAAAAAAGAAAACATACAAAGCTACCTTTTTAGTAATGCTGTTTCTTACATTTTCTTAAAGGAATAAAACGAAATTCATTAGACGTGATACCATAATATTGACAAAGGAATTGGCAAGCATTGTCAAAGAAGAATGTACAATAGCATTATAATAGCTAATAATAACTGTATAAACAAGAATATCCTTACATGAGACCTTTAACATATTTTCTTGGAGAAACATCTATCAGGAAAGAGAAATTATTAAATATCCAAATAGAATGCCCTCAGCAAAGAGAAATATTTTAAGACAGTATATGTACGCTTTTGCTCTGCTTGAACAATTTTTTCTCTTCTTATTCCGAAACAAATTTTCGCCAAGCTAATAACGTAATTAATAAGACAAAAGAAATGAACGAGGAGTCCGAAGAGAATATAAATTTATTCATTTAGTCTTTTAAATCTCACGCTTCTGGTTAATAAGAAACAGAAGCACTTTCAATTCAAACACTTGATTTATTTTAATTCGATAGAATAATTAGTTTTGTTTACTAAACACTGATAAATTAATTCTACATTTTTATCTTCCTTAACTTGTTGAGGTTAAATACCAATGTATATATAAGTTCATCTTCTTACAATTTAATTATAAGTATTAAATTAATAGTTCGGCAATTTTCCTTTTCTCTCTCAGTTATAGTTAAGTTGATGGATTCAGATTTCAAGAACATTTCTTACAATTGAGACTCGTTTAGATGGTTGCATTAACAAGTGAATATACGTGTATAAACAAAAATAATCCTCATTTTGTATTTAAATTATATTTTTCGTTTCAGAAACTGCAATTTATTTTTAGCTACAAAAATAACAATATATTTGCAGATACAATATATTTGCAGTTCATTCTGATCATTCAATCAAACCCTTTTTATCCATTTGTATTAAAAATTACAAAAAATGATTAAATTACTATAATTTCTCACTAAACACAACCAAAAAAATTCAGAACAAAAAATTTCATAAATAATAAACTATAGCTTTTAAGATTATTTTCATTTTGTTTGCCTTCCTTCTCAGTTTATTTAAGAATATTTCTGTCGCGTTGGTATATTTAATATTTTTTAGATTGTTTTTGTTTGTTTTCAATAAATTATTTAATAACTAATTCGTATAGATGACTTTTACTAACCCATTCATGCTTTTTTTTTTTTAAATATAAAATCATTCCTTAAAAATTTAAAATAAAGAAAATAATTATAAAATAAATACAAACACTATCCTGAAATTCTGAAATAATTGTTTCAAAAGCTGTTTAACTATTTTTCGAAGTAAAATTCATATTATTCCGGATCGCCTCTTCCATAATCTATACCAGAGGTAAAAAATTAGACTCAAAAAATACAGGCAGTAGCTCTTCATAAAGATAACTCACTGTTAAACTTAACAGCAGTCAACTGCATCAAACTTAAATTGAGGAAATCAGATATTATTTACATACATAAGATATTTAAATTAAACTTACTACCATCAGATAAGCTTTAAAACTTTTTACAAAATCATCTACATCATTCTACCGAGTCATTACAGACAACAAAAATTCTGTATAACTTCACAGAATTCGAAAGGATTGCGAATACAACTAGCAGCGAAATAGCTCACTTTTCTGAACTTGTTTACACATAGTCTCTGATTCCTTGAAGCACATACTTTCGTGAATCAAAGTAATGAATGAGTAAATTCACTGGCAAAGGAAAGTCGTGGAGCTCATCATTTCAACTTATCAAAGACTTGTCTCCACAGAAATTAAATTTTTGTATAAATCATTCGTACAAGGATTCCTTGGAGCACAATGGAATATTTTCGTAATTTAAAAGGTTTGCATCAGTATCAATCTGAATCGGCTAGAGTCAAAAGTGGAATTACTAGACACACAATTGTTGTGAGAGGGATAAAAGTCCCCATTTTGTAGAACCTAGAATACATCTCCCACGAATTCTCCAATCATAATTTTTAACTGAATAAAAGTTCCTCAGAATCATGTTCAAGATTGGTTGGTTTCAATTAACGTCATGCTTGGAGCTACGCAAAGGTTATTGTCAACGGACCTCGTAATTTTTAGCTCCACGAGTTTAAATTGAAGTGATTTGTAATTTTGATGTGACGAAGTCTTGATACCAGGTTTAGTATTTCCCTCTCCTACATACACATACCACTGGAGGACTTTGAGTAAGTGAATGTAGAGTTTTATAGCACAAGAATCAAACTAGGCTATGCTGCACCAAACAAGATGAAACAATGAAAAAACATTCGTTGCATATTATGACCAAATATGAAACCCTAAAATCGATTGGTCTAGAGATTTTTGAAAGTAAAAAAAATTACTGTACAAAGTCTTAAAAATTGCGAAGCATGGTTTAAAATAGTAAGCAAATGGAGTACAGTAAACAAAATATAGCAGCGAAATAAATGACAGTTGTGCTCGATTCCGGTTCTTGGAAGACTTTAAATGAAAAACCTTTCCATTTCGTTCATAGTGTCGGTTAGCCAGCAGTCATCATGAAGTAAAGAATCATACCAAAGTCCTCTTCAAAATCGGGTATTGTAACACATTTTTGGATTCATGTGGGCTCATGTTAATTTCTATTTTTGTCTTGCATTCTATTGTGGGGAGAGAAATGTTTTGTAATTACTGTTTTTTTTTTATTAGAATTTTTATTTTTCAAAGTCGTGTTGAATAGTTGTTTGGGAGGTAAGCATTACAGTAGAAAAGGGAGTACCTGAATGAATGGATCGACACCTGAGCTGGCACCTTCTCTCCTAACTTGAAAACCGCACTAACGAGAGGATTTTGAGAATCGACAGATTTAACGTGCATCAACCTCTTTAGAGACATCAAGGTTAAAAACCCCGACTCGACGAAAGCCGCAGGCCGTGAGTCCGCAACCATGATCAATAGGCTACCACTGCCATGGTGCCATAGAGGATTTCGAAAATGTAAAAGTCGTAGAAGAGGAACTAGGTATTGAATTAGAGGTACATGATATATTTATTGGAGGACAATGAGCACTTGTAATACTTGGGTGAACTTGGGAGGCAACTGAAGCAATGTAGGGCTTAGTGGCCTGAGCATCAAAAGGGGATGTCGAAAGTAAAACCAACTTCTTAACTTCGAGATAAGAAATATTTTGTTTTATTTTAATATCGTACATATTTTTTTCTGGGAACCATTGACACCTAGATTTAGAATTAGAAAGATGAAGCTGTGAACAGTTCATAGATAAATGAGTACTGGAGTGCAATCCAGATCGGATTGACCGACGAAAGCAGTAGAACACATTTGTCGTCCTTAGTATGCATTTCGAGAACATCCTAACAACCGGCACTTAAAATAGCGAAGAGTGTTTGAAACATAAAGCCGGAGGGGGCAATATGAATAACCCATGATAACGCGAGTCGATAATTGCGGAGTCTTGAATGTTAAGATTATATATCTTGTTGGAAATTGTCTTTTCGGATAATAATTTGCCAAACGTTTATGCCTCCCTGGTTCGATAAACTTTCAAGGATCTCGGACTCAGAGATAACACCCTGGCAAGTATTTAGTGAATAATGGGGATAAATTATTAACGGAAGATTTAAAAAGGTTTTAGCGAGGAGAAAAGATTTGGTGTGTAAAGCAGATGTTTCCCCATTAAGAGGTTGGGGCCGAGGTAGCTTAACGAACGATCATAGTAGCGAACTCGTGGCCGGAGGTTTTCATCGAGCCGTAGGTTTGAGCCTTGATGCCACTAAAAACCCGCCGTGTAGTCGAGGAAGTTGCACGTTAAATCAATCGTGGCTCAAAGTCCTCCCGTTCATTTGGTGTACAAGTTAAAGAGAGGGGGGGCAGCTCAGGTTCATCCTTGTCAATTGATCGAAGTTCAAAATTACGAGGTCCATGTTACTTCTAGTGCAATATTAGTAACACCAACTATTAAGAGGTATCCAGAACAAAGTTTCTTGACGCTTTTGGAATTTCCTCCAATGCCTTTTAAATAGCAAAAGAAGACGTCGTGGAGAGGGATTTATCTTGAAGTGAAATAACTATCAATAGAATATAATTACTTACTGGTCTATGTTAAGTGCAATGGTAAGAGTTGGCGAATTATGGCTTTCGTCAGTGCACTAAGTACTAAATAGATGCATCCATGAGAAAAGAAAAGTATTTTTCCTAGAACGCCTCCACCTACCATAGAGTCTAACTAGGGAAGCAATTACCTAACAACTGACAATCATCCGGCACGGCACATACCTGGAGGTCACCCAGGATATAGATTTGCAACATCAGGGCGATAATCCGCAGAGAAACCCAATGCACCTCTAATCTTCAGCAATAGCCCTATAGCAGTGTTTCTTAGCTGAATCAGAAGAAACTACATAGAGTCTTACCACCAGCCAATCACAGAAGTGAGCTTATTTCTGCCACCCGTCTACAGCAAATCATGGTCCAAGGGGATCGCAAAAAGTCTCCCCAAGACACAATTTTCTACCTCAAAGGACGCCACATACGACAAACATGCGGGTTGGCAAGCCAAAGGCGAAGGGGGAAAATCAAATACAAAACAAATAAATTGTCGAAAACACAAAAGTTTTATACTGAAATAGTACGATTGGAAAGGGGTGGAAATTCAGAAAAAGTAAATAATTGTATGATGTAAATAATGGAAGAAATCATTCAATTATGTAATTTAGAACAAGAGCATCCAAATTTTTTAACCTAAGGGTCACACTGATTTCTCCACTGAGTCCCAAAGACCTAGATCTAAATAGCCCATCATGCTAATAACTGCAATTTCGAATTATACACAAATTTTCGTTTCGGGACTAGCCGTAAAGTAGGATATCTATGGGGCGTTGGCTGAATCTGTTTCGATCGCAGATTCCGATAGTACTTATGGAGAAGTACCAAGGACATTTTAATGCAGCAATAAAAAAAATTTAAAAGTGGACATGGACATCAAGTATAGTAGTACAGTGCCATCATGTGGAAAGTTTCAGAATAACGCTAAAAGACCATTATGATTTTTCAGTTGAAGTATAAGGCGCCATTTTGTAAAGAGTAGCAAAATTAGATCATAATCTTAATTAGAAGTTCTGCAGTGTGATCGCTTGTCCCGAAAATTTAAGTACAGGGTGATTATAATTAATATGACTCTATCCAGATCCCTTTAGAACCTGTTCTATTTACTGAATTTTCATGAAATTTGGTGATACACGTTATATGAACCATATTCTGCAGCATTAGGTACATGTAGTGGTTTATCAAAATTTGATTTGTTATCCGCTTTTACATTTTTAAAATAGCACGCATTTTTAGCACTCCTCTTATAATCACATTTTCCTGGCTGTCTTTGATTAAAAGTCTGAAAAGCTAAGATACTCTCCAGATTCTACTTCATCTTGAAGAAATTCGAGTAAAGGATCTAAATCACTTTTCTCGGTTATTCTTAGTTGCTCAAAAATTTCCCCTAGATATAGGATAGATGTAAATAAAGTGATCCTATTCAGACCCCTCTAGAACCGGTTCTACTTATTAAATTTCGATAAAACTTGGTGTATACGTTATTTGGACCACGAAGAAACTATTTCTGTAATAAAAAATAGTTCCCATTTTGACCCCTATATGGAATAGGGGCACCTAAAGAAAATTGGTCTGGAAAATTAAAGTACAGGGTGGTTATAATTAATATGGAATAATATGGACCCCTTTAGAAGCTGTTCTACTTATTGAATTTTCATGAAATTTGGTAATATACGTTATATGAACCATAGGGAAAAGATTTCTATAGTAAAAATATAGTTCAAACTTTGACCTCCCGAGGGAATTGTGGCGCCTAAAGAAGGACAAAAAATCTGTCAGAATCATTAAAATTTATTCAATTGCAGAATGTGCACAACGTGTCCTCCATTGACATCAATTAAGTATTGAAAGCGCATTATAGCGTGTTCAATGGTAGCGCGAAGAAACTCTCAAGGAATTCCAGCAACATGGTGTATAATGCTGCCTTTCAACTCATATAAAGTCCTAATTCCTAATCCATAAACATTGTCTTTTAGGAATCCCACAACCAGAAATCACAGGGATTTAAGTCGGGTAAACCAGATGGCCAGGAATTCGGAAAAGCTCTGGATAATACACAATTCTCGCCAAAGTTAGATTGAAGCAGTTCTTTGACTTGGCACCCAATGTGGTGAGTTGCTCCATCTTGCATGAAGACATTGGTCTGCAAACATTGCCGTTCCTGTACAGCAGGAATAGCCTTCTGTCAGAGAATTTCACTGTACCATGCATTCGTGAAAGAGCACGTTTTATCACCATGAGGAGTGAGAGTTACAAAGAAAAACGGTTCGAGTATAAAACCGGCAGTAAATCCACGCCATGTAGTCACGAAATCAGACTGCAGTGGTTGTTGGTGCAGGACTTGAAGCACTCCATATGCGGCAATTATGATTTTTCACAGCTTCTTCTAAAAAAAGGACGTCTTATCTTACCATAGAATTTTCCAAGGCCACGCATGATCAACTTCCATTCTCGTCTAAAACCGGCAAACAAAATCAGAGCGTGTTTGGTGGTCTTGAGGTTGCATCATTTCCACTATGTTGATCTTATACGGATACCATTTTAAAATGGATCGCAGAATTATTCGTGCTGTCGACCACAGAATCACCTACTCTCGTGACACTAAGCGAGCATTTGTTGAAGAATTGCTGGAACTGGAGGCTCTTTCAACCCCAGCAGTAGCGAGCTCTTTGACAATTTCATTCGCGACCGGTTTCCGTCCTCTTCCTGACAGTACGTCCAAGTCTCCAATCAATTCAAATTTCCTTATCATCTTCTTCAAACCATTCTTAGGCATGAGCCCTTTTCGCAATCCCTTTAAACCACGATATTCACGAAATGCAGCTAAGCTATAGCTGCCGTTCTGATAAAACAATTTTACCAGTAAAACTCGATCTTTCTTCTGTAAGTGCATGGTTAACGATGACAAGGTACACATAATGATTTCCTGACTCTGACTGTAAGTCTCTTTATATGTTTGTCTAATTTGCATAAGAAATTTTTTAAAGCTCCATCTGGTGGTCAAAATTTGAACTAGTTTTATTGAAGAACTCTTTTCTCCATGGTTCATATAATGTATATACCATGTTTCATCAAATTCTGAGAGGCAGAATGGGTTCTACAGGAGTCTAAATAAACTCACTGTAATTATATAACCACTCAGTACTTTCCAGAGTTTTCAAATACGTTCTACGCCTATGTTGTATGAATATAAGGAGGCAACCAAGAGTTGGACGTTTCAAAATTTTGAATTCGAAGTGACAAGTGAGATCTGAAAAGCGAAAAACAAGTATTCTGGGCCAAGCATTAGTATTAATTTGCATTACATTGATTTGAAGTGGGTTTTTTTGTGGATTTATATAGTTATGAAAAAGGAACGAAAATAATATATAGTGAATGCAGAGCATTTAAATAATGAGTAATAAGGTAATGAAGAGAAGTAATAAGACAATATGTATAATTTAAAATGAAAGGTTATCACACTCTTCAAATAATGCATTTTAAAACATCAATGGGAGACTAAATATTATCAGAATTACTCCAAATTTACAGAAAGCCTATGGTTAAAAATTATGAATCTTCAAAACTCGGGTTGAAATCTCAGTAATTGTTGTTTAACAAACTAAGTGCTAAACAAGATGTGGAAACTCATACTAATTTCCGCGTGGCTCATTTCATAGAGTAGCATGGAAATTCATTTGCTGATGGTGAATTAATCAAAGATTGTATGACTGCAGCAAAAGAAGAAATGTATTTATTTTAAAGGTGTCTTTATATATAAATGTTTCTAATATATTTTAAAACTGTTTGTCAGCAAACACTGCGGCTAGAAGAGTAGAATATTGGATATAATACATTAACTCAATTGCCTGACAAAAATGGACTGAGTGGTTATCTTTGGTCCTAGATACATCAACAGTTGTTTCAACAACTGCTTACGAGTTACTTTTTATTCGAAGGGTGCATTTAAATTATGAAACGTATGAAGAGAGAGAGTTTATTGATGTTCATGACCCGAACACAGGAGAAGATATTTTTAAACGTTTTAAAAATTATGATCTGAAAAACATAATTTCAGTAGGAAACCTGGTGTGTCACTACTGAGGATATTTGTAAGAACATGCAGGGAAAAATAAAGGAGTCGTTGCTTTTGTTGCAAAGGCCATAGAAATTACCAGTGGTTTAAAACAATTAATTGTGCATTGCATCATTCAACAATAGTCTTTGTGTGGCAAATGCCTGGATATGTCAGAAGTCTTAAAGCCACTCATATCAGAAGTTAATAATATCTAATCACACGTGATCAATCATCCTCAGTACAACAAACTTATTAAAGAGATTGGAGAAAATGACTTGCCATATCATACGAGTACTGCAATACGCTGGCTTAGCTGAGAAAAGCTCATGTTCCGAGCTATAATCAATATTTTTTTGAAACAAATATGTCATCTGGCTGAATTATAAATAAAATGCGTGGTTATGGAAATTATCATTTTATCCAGATTAAATTAAAACATATGAATGACGTAAAATGAAATTATATTCTATAACAAAAAATGACACACCAAGAAGGAGTTTTCCGATAGAAACAAAAATTGGGAGGTTAGGGAAATTATGTACAGAATAGAAAATGATTAAAATTTCAGAATTGCATAATTAAAAAGTAACGAGCTCAATAAGGTGTTTACCTACATCTAGCCTGGACGTAAGCTGACACACGACGTGACATAGAGTGATAAAGCTCCATGATGATCTCCTGCGGTATTTCTTGCCACATTTGCTCCAATTGTCGGACTAGGTCGTCCATACTCCCTGGTAGATGCAGTCGCCTTCCCATCATATCCCAGACATGCTCGATTGGAGAGGGATCGGGCTAGCCAAGGAAGTGTTTGACAAGCTGTAAGACAGTTCATACCACTACGAGCTGTATGCGGCTAGCATTATCTTGCTGAAAAATAAGGCCAGGGTACTGCAAAAGGAACGGTAGAGAAACAGGTCTCAGAAGTCGTCGACGTACCACTGGGCTGTAAGTGTGCCTCTAATGACGACCAAAGGGGTCCGGCTGTCAAGGGAAATGGCACCCCAGACCATAACTCCTGGTTGAGGGCCTGTGTGGCGTGCAATAGTGAAAGCAGGATCGGGAGACTGTCCAGGACGGCTCCAGACACGACTTTGATAATCGTCAGGACACAGTTGGAAGCGGTGTTTCTCACTAAAAACTATACGTCCCCAGTCAGCATCATTTCAACCTGATCGAGGCAATCTGGCTCGACAGTGTGCAGACGAGAGTGGCAAGTGGAGTGTGAATGGTCATGGTGTACACTCGTGTGCGGGTCGCACGTCTGATGGGTGATAACAATGAATCAGGTGCTGTGACAGCTGATCTGACAATCACTCTGTCCTCCCGATCTGCTGTGTCCCTAGGTCGACCGCTACCATCATGATGCTGAAATCTGCCATTGTCCACTCATTCTTGCCAGCATCTTCTAATCACCGCATCGCTTCCATCCCATATGACGAACGATTCTCGGATTTTCCCAAACTGCCTCTTTCAATCCAATGATACGATCTCTTTAAAACGCTGATAGTTGCTCGTAATGAGCTTGAATCCTGCGGCGAGGTATTTTTTTCAGTCGTTGAAAGGTATCCTAAATCGCAATGCAACAAAAAATCTGACCATCAGATTGAGAATCGATTCTTATATTCACCTGCTGAGTGCACAATTCCGAAGCGCCGTAACTTCCGCTATTCATTCATTGGATACCAAATTTTTATCATTTGTATGTTTGGTTCAAATGTTTTTCCATAAAAAATTTCATTACAATCGGGCAACTCATTTTTAGTGCGTTTTTTTTTTTTTTTTTTTTTTTTTTTTTTTTGTTTTAGTGTGTATTATGAAAAAACCAGCTTCCACCTGATTTATATACTCATATTGAGGCCTTTCGACAAAAATTATTTTTTTTCAGTTCCAAATGAACAAAAAAATGTTTCACGCATTTTAATACATGTCAAACATAAAGTTAGCAAACTGATGCCCCATTTTCGGTAGATTATGTAATTGAAGTTTTGGGTACTTTGAAAATAAATTTTAAGTCTCTTTTTTCAGATTTGGGTGCCTTTGCAAATGATATCAAGATTTTTCAAAATCCTTTTAACTTCAACAAAGAAATCCTTGCCCCCGAACTTCGAATGGAAATGATTGGTTTAAAGAATAGCAATATCTTAAAAGGAATGTATTTAAAATCAGAATTGATGGAATTTTATAGGACTTTTCCACTCACACACAATTTTATCGATAGCATAAATGCGATCGTCGTTTTCCTTCTGCTTTTGGAACTACACTTATATATAAAAAAAAAACATTCTCCAAAATGAAATATACAAGAAAATATTTACAGATTCCGGTTACCTAATGAGAATTTGAAACCGCTGCTGATAATTTCTACTAGTTAATATGATCTACAATTGCAAACAATTGTCAGTGAAAAGTTGTAACTATGTGAGTCTAATTTAGTATAATTATGATGCTTAATTTCATTATGTGAATTACCTATATATCTCACCTATAAATTTTGAATATAAATCTCAAATCATTAATTATATTTAAAATATTCAATTTCATTATGCATATTAATTATTTTGTCTCTTGACTGGTTTGTATATATTTACTTTTACATTGTAAATATTACAATGAAGTCAAAATAAACTATGGTGGACCGGATTTGGGGAGCTTGCGAACCGATGTTGGCCCTCGGTCGTAATTTGGAGGCCCCTAATCTAGACCAAGAATTAACGGGGAAAAAGGCAAAGTTAGATTATAAGGTTGAAAATAGAGAAGGATAACTAAGGCATCCTCAAGTGCGTCACCCATGTTTACGAAAGACAGTAAACTCCTTGGGAAAGATCACTAGAATACCTCGGAGTCATAATTCTTGTACCTACTAAAGAAGGCAAGTCCCTGAGGGGTAAGTAAAAATAATGTCAAGTAAGAGAGAAAGTAAGGGGATACCCTATCAATGTTCACAAAAAAATTTTAAATTAGCGTCTCACTTGAGCTATATGAGAGCAACCGCCAGTACAATATTTTGAAATGTGTGATGGCGCTGCTTTTGTAACTCTCCTGTATTAAATTTGAGTAAGCTTTGCCCGGCTACTTGGATCCCGAGTGTCACATTTTCTTTACCGTAATTTTGAGTCATGGCCAGTGACGAGGGCACCTGAGTTGATTCCTCACCTTCCATATCACACTATGAGATGACTTTGAGGATCAATTCCTTCTCATGTGTTCCCACTGTTTCACACTATGTGTCTTAAGAATAATGTTCTCCTTAGAAAAGATTAAGAAAAGAAATAATCTCACCTGAATACTGAAAATGTAGAGATTTTCTTTTGAGCACGGTATAATTGCGGCAAGTCCTTCAATAAAATCTGTAAAAACAGGCGAAAGAAAAGAAACCGCTGTCATTCGTTGCAAACGCAAGGTGGCGCTATTGAACATCATGGCATCTGTCACATGTTGTACGATCAGCTGACACTCGGCAAAAGCTTCGTTGAGACCATCTACGACAAAAAACATTTTATAGTCACATCTTTTAACCATAGAAATGCATACAAACAAACAAAATGTAGATTGAGGAATACAAATAAAGCACATAACACATGATCATCTAAGCCTAAATTGACTTTACTAAAAAATGTGATAAATATACTTAATTAATAACTATTGTTTGACATGTTTGCTCTTTTTTTTTAATGCACTATGATCAATATCATTCATTCGCAATCAATTGAGGTGTTCCAGTTAAAAAGAGATAATGAGATATTTTTTAATTGCCTTCAGATGCTATTTAAACAATCTTACCCTGAATATATAATTTCGGCTACTCTTAAAATTAACAATAGTTCGCATTGTGGAAGATTTCCATTTCCCGACAACTTTTTATTGTTAAATGAAATAAAAGGCTTTTATTGTTAAGGAAATAATTCGCTTCACAAAAAAAGAGTTCTTTCACTGACAGCTTTATCTGAATGCTTAAAATTACATAATTAACTTCAGAGTTAGAACATAGTTATGGTTTAGTTCCTATCAAACTGGATAAAATAAAACATGATTGCCAGAGCTCAGTAATAATAATGTAGCCAATAAACTATTCAAGAATGCACTCCACTTTTCTGAAAGGTGCATTATCTTGGTAAGACGCGCTAACCATCTCTTGTGATGGATATGGGGAACCACAAATGAGACATCCTCCACAACAGGAAATACTCGATGTACACACTTATAATTTATATCCAAACATCAAATATATAAGGAAAGTATAGTGGATATACATGATTCTTTAAATCAATATATATTTATATAACGCTAAGGAACAAAAGGAACAAATAATAATTCTAAGTATTTATAATATACCCTACTCCAGATTTTTAAAAGAGAATCTTTTTTTTTTTTTTTTTTTTTTTTTTCCTTCTCTTACGTATTACTCATTGATCCATAGATAGTTGTAAAATTCAGATCTTTAACTGTAATGTCTTTGGAATGTTCATTGAAAGAAAAACTAGAATCACATATAATTACAGCTTAATCACATGTACCCGTTGGCGTGGTGTGGATGTTAGGAGAGGGGGGTGCCAGCTCAGGTGTCGTCCTCGTCACTTGACCATGGTTCAAAATTACGAGGTCCGTCGCCAATAGCCCTCGTGTTGCTTCTAGTGCGACGTTAATAAAAACTAAACTAAACAAAACTAAACTAATCACATGTACATCAAATCATTTAAATAATAATTATGTATTTATTATTCTTTTTATAGCAAAAATGATCTTTCAAGTTATGAGTATTTTATTTTAACGAATCCGAAAATTTTTTTATAAGTTCCAATAGTTGTACATTGTACAGGAAATTGATACAAATAAATTTTCTATAAACTGAATACTTCAAAGCTGAGAAATAATTAAATTGGCTTTGTAAATAAATAAAATTATTTTGTCCAACTAATATAAACATAAACATCATCTTACACAACTCTTGCTAAATACCAAGCTGCTAATGAAATATTTTATTTATACACAGATTGTATATTCTTCTCGATTTTTAAGAACTTATGAATTTTTTAATATTTTACCCCAACAATTATATTAGGATGAGAGTAAAATAAAAAAAAAACATGTTCACATGTAATATGAGATCGAATTATTAACTTTGGAATTTAAATAACTTGACTGCTATTTTGAAAATGTAAGCGAAATAATTTATTGGTCAATCATAGAAACAATTGAGATTCCAGATGAAATTGCTTGCCCTAATAAATGATTCTCAAGGGTCCCCCGGAGCAAAGAATGCAAAAATGAGAGGAAATTCCATAAAAAGGAGACATTTGTCAAAGTCAAAACTTTTTAAGAAGTGCGCTAATCAAAGGGACTCGAAAAAACTTCAAAATGAAATAAAACTCGATTATATTTGCAGTGCTGTAGCCCTGGAGCTTTGTGGTTTTCACCCTCTCATAACAGAAGCAATTAACCTCATTTTGAGAGTATATGAATCGACGATGAACATCTAACAGGGTTTTTTTTTTTTTTTTTTTTTTTTTTTGACGGACCTTCTTTACGAATCACCAAAAGCGAAAAAAGTCCAAAGTAAATGAGGATAAAAGTTACGAAAAGTGATTATTGTTTTATGAAAAAGTAAGCATTCAAAGAGAAATATTTCGAGAAAAATTTGTTTTAAATATCCATATCTTTTTGAATATTATATTGCTTTTCATTATTTTGTTTCATTTTCTTAATGTCATTCGAGAGCATTGATGCATTTGATAGTGATTTCAACGTGAAATTAACTTCGCCTACACATTTGTACAACTTTCATTGCGAATATTTTTCTATTCCCTTTCTTAATAACATGTTTTTGTTTCAGCCATTTTGTGACATTGGCTATTCGTGAATTATTTCCCGTCAACAAACATCTATAGTTTCTTTCTGATATAGCTATTGGAGTTTCAAAAGGATAGTAACGCAATGGTTGCTACTAAAATCATTTGCGATATTTATCCAAATGTATTAGACATTCATAAATACCAAAGGTGGTTTTCTAAGTTCAAATCCGGTAATTTTGGTCTTTCAGACTCGTACTGATCAGGAAACCCAACAACTTTAGACGATGACCTGTTAAGGGCAGGAAGTGGAAACAAATCCGTGTCAGACAATCGAGGAGCAGTCAAACACTCTTACCCAACTTTGGTCGACCATCCAAGAACATTTTCAGCAGATTGGTAAAGTAAGCAGAGCAGGTGTTTGGGTACTGCCTAATGTATCCGAAGAAAACAAAGCTAACCGATCCACCACATGCAACTTATTGCTTCATCAGTATAATACAGAAGAGATTTTTGCTTGATCACTGGAGATGAAAAATGGGTCCTCTGTGATAATCCAAAACACAAAAACAGTAGCTCTCTCCAAATGAATCGCCAAAAAGTACAACTGAGGCGCTTTTTAATGTTTGGTGGAGTATTTATGGGGTTGTTCATTTTGATGTGCTGATACTTGGACAAACTGTGAATGCAGACCTTTACTGTGAACAATTGGATCGAGTAAAACAATCTTTAATTGAAAATTGCTCAGCGATCGTCAATAGAAAAGGTGTCATTCTGCAACACAATAATGCTAGACCACACGAACCCTGGAAAGAAATTAATAAATTGGGATGGGAGGTATTGCCACACCCACCATACTCGCTGATATTGCTCCATTGGATTTTCATTTATTACAATCAATACAACAATTTCTAAGTTGCCAAAAATTTGAAAATTTGATGATGTCCAAAATACTTTCTCCAGATATTTTGCACAAAAACCAATTGATTTTTATCGATCCGGCTTTGAAAATTTGCTCACTAGATGGCAAAAGGTTGTTGATAACGAGGGTGATTACATCATAGATTAAAAATAAAATCTTGGTAAAAAATATATGTGTTTGAATTTAATGTAAAAAAATGACATTATACTTTTCTGCCCTCCCAGTAATTGTTGATAAATACTATCAGAATTATTTCGTTACATATTGGTAAACTATGTAGTTTCAGCTTCAAACCAACAAATTACTTTCAGTGACGAATTTCAATAATTGATTGAAATGGGGCATTCTTATGAAACTTTTAACTAACCCTTTTTTATTCATTTATAATTAATTTAAAAGTTATGTTGTCCGTACAACATAAAAGAAGGAACTTGGTTCTGCCTATGTTCTATTCTATCCAATTCTCATTAATATCTAAATTTCAATAAACACAGAACAATGTTTTGCTAACATATTTTATTTTCTTTAATATTATGGCAGTTATTATCTAGTGTACTATTGACTCGATTAACTGACCGATCTCTTAATAACGTCGCAATTGGAAGTAACACGAGGGCTATTGGAGAATGACCTCGTAATTTTGAACCTCAGTCAAGTAACGAGGACGACACTCGAGCTGGTACCACCCTCTCCAAACTTCCACTCCACGGCCATTGGAAAGATTTGGAGCTTCAGCAGATTTGATGTGCATCAGCCCCGTTACATGATACGAAGGTCTTTAATGGCATCAGAACTGGGACCAATGACTCGATAGAAACGCCGCCTGCGAGTTTGCTATTATAACCACTTGGCTGACACGGCCAAGGGTGCTCTTTGAAATAAATACAAAAACTTTATTTTTGACTTACTTTGAAAGTTTTTGCATCTGAAATTAATTAACCAAAGCCAAATTAGTCAAATCATTATTTTTCATTAAAACTGAAAAATATAACTTTACATAAGTAAATGATATATGTTTACAAATAAGTAAACTAATTTCTCTCTCTCTCTCTCTCTCTCCTCTTTAATATATCAGATGAATAAACAGGAGAAAAAGAAACAATATTCTTCTTAATCCAGGATTCAAAGAATTGGTATTTTGTACTTTCTGCATATTCTTCGATTTTTATCAAATTATTATTTAAATAATACTCTTTATTTACTATTTGCATATTTTTTACTAAATAAGTGAGAGAAAAAGACGCACACTTATTAGGAAAATAATAATAATATTGGATTTAAAGGTTTTAGAATCTTCAAAATTGAATTAAAGTATTAGCATTTACATTTAGAAATCCCTTCGTTTATTAAAAAAAAAAAAAATTTCATCCTAACGATGAGATTTTTATCGAAATTTTATCGAGTATCAAATCATAATCTATGGTATCTAAAATGTCTTATACATCTTCCATGCACGTTATTGTATCACTTAGTGTCTTTCACGTTCATACAGACGTCAATACTTGTACCAGGTACAGCAGCATTTCTGATGAATGTGAGCATATGTATGATCGTACGAAATTTAGATCATACCAACTCGATCTTATGTTATTTTCAAAATTTCAAGGTTATGCCTCGATTTTTCAAGGTGAGCTATTTTCACTGACCGTAAGTGTACATGAAAAATCGGATTCAGGCTCTCATTGACCTCATGCGTGTCCACCCCTGTTACAATTAGCAATAGATGAAACTTCGCTCGGAAGAGATGAAGTTCGTTGTGTTTATGTAATAAATTCACGAATAGTCAATACGGGAGCTTTTAGGATACCAGGTAACATATACTGAAAGAGTTTTCTTAACAGGTTCTTCAACTATATCTTAATTATTCGAAAGATTCCATTCTGATCTATAAGAGGAAATCAGTTGTTCACCGTAAAACGTACGTAAAAACAAAAAATATATCCCGTACTTGTGAATAGACTCTTTTAATTAGTAAATTGATGCGACTTAATTATCTCACTGGCTACTTTTAAGTTACTTTGGAATTTTCCAATTCACTGTAAATGGTCTAATTCACTTATTTACCATTACGTTCAGACGAAATAAAAAAAGGCAACAATGCTACAAAACTTAATTAAATTTAAAATAAATTGTCCATCGTTGAAAAGTAATGGTTAAATGAAATTCCTATTGCGTTTGATCTTATATTAATTTTGTCAAATGACCATTTTTTGGTACCATTTTTTCAAGATATTTTCTGGTTTTATTTCATTTTAAGTTTTTAACAATCATAAATATCATAAAAATAATCTAAATAAAAAATTGAAATTGGCTTTGCTAATTTCATTTTAACATACGTAATAACGTTTTTCCTTTCCTTTTTCTCCCATTAAGTTATCAAAAAAGTAGAATTATTCAAAAAGAATATTAATTAGTGCAAAGTGAGCGTACTTCCAAGACTCAGACTCCATAAAAGAAATTATTACCAAAAGAAAAGAAAATACGTTCTTCCAATTCCTAAGAATTCTGAACTGTACGCAGAACCAGGATTCGCCTGAAAAGACGACACTGTGTCACTCTTGTATCCAGCTTTGTCGTTCTGCACACAACACAGTCGCCGTCTCTCTTTGTACTGCATTGTCAAAGGAATCCAAAGTAATCGTTCAAAGAACAGTCCACGCTGCTGCAAACATCGTCGTGCCGTAGGGACGGATATTGGGCGGCGTGCTAGAAACAGGCCTAATTCCAGACTTAGGGTCCATGATGTAATTGTACAGCTTTACAAGACAGACCTCACAATATGTCTATCCTCTCGGGAGTTAGCCATGGGAGAAGGTGGAGATCCTGGAAATTATTCAATATGACCCTCAACAATGCATTGATTCCATATTCACATGACGGTAATTGGATTTCGACCAGTGCGACGGGCAATACCACGGAAAGATAATCCACTCTCTCGATAGGCAACGATCCTGCCTCTATCGAATTCCTACTCTTTCTGGTAAGCATCTTCTTATTAGAGGCATAACACAATATTCTGCGCTTAACTCAGACCATATAAAGCGCTTTCCAAATGAGAAATCCACTACACAGCTTATCTTTTATGCAGTGCTTCAGATGTCGTTTCTCCTTCTTGCGTCGTATATGAATTCGCTGAAATACTAATCATTTGCATAGCCCAACATCTTCCTTTCTTGTGATTTTGACGTTCGTCAAATCATTCCTTCCTGGTGTTGCAATTTTAATAGACAGCAATGTAGAAGACAAAACATGCTGTGACAAAAATGAATGGATTCAAACAGAAATAAAATGTATAATACGCTACTTCCGATATTGTAGTGAATTTGAAATAAGTGTTAATTTTAGGACGTTTCATCACCAAAAAAAAAACTTTTCTAAACTTGTAATATTAGAGAAGACAACTATGATACAATTTGACTCAAAACTGAGATTATTTATTTGAATACATATTTTTCAGTAAACTCGTTTTGAGTAATAAAAAAAAAGATTTTTATCTATAAAGGAGTAAAGTTTGTATTTTGATGCCGCATTTTTCGTCAGACTTTAAGAAGCACGGATGATAAGACACTACTGTAACAATAGAACCATTTTTTGATTTTCGTAAAAACAGATATTTACATGTTTCATTGTTTTACTGCTAATTTTTCATTTATAGTTCTTACTGTTCTCAGTTTGGGATAATTATGTATACCTACTTTAATTGGTGTGCTATGATCATTTTCTTAAATTATTGTGTACCAGTCATTGATCTTCTCTAACAGAGTATGAAGAATCTTATTTTAATGTTACTTTTGGCCCTTAATAGTTACGCACTCCAATTTTAAGTCATTTTTTCCACATAAAAAGGTACGTTCCGAAATGTATAGTGCCACTTTTATTCTCATTCCATTGTTTGTATCTTAACGATAAATTAATAATAATACTGTAACATTATTTATTTTGATAAAATTAAAGAAAAACAACTTTTGAATGAGATAAATATAGATGATGTAATTTAAAATTACATTTTTTATGAATATCTTAATTCAGCACTTTCAGGTATTTATTCTTTGTTCCAATTCTTATAATGGATTTATACATTTTATATTTAACTTAATAAAAAATATATAAGAAAATATTATAACTAATTTTTATTTCACTAAGCTCCAAAGCCTAAAAATGTTAACTGCAAAAAATATGTTATCTTACAAATGAAATTTCACAATGCGTCCATTAGGATAGTAGATATTTCGTTGTTCAAGAAATCGATAACATTGCGTGCTGCATTATTCAGATTTGTGCGTGCGTTTCTCTGAAACAGGATTTAGAAAGGTTCCTTTTGGCTGGCAGCGCGATTCTGTTCCACTTCAAAGCGAAGAAAACACTTCATGAAGAAAAGGAATCGTTCCAAAATATTTAATACGAAATATTTACTCAGTTGTCCCAGTTTATTAAATAATTGCAATAAGTCTTGATTACCCATCGTTGTTTTTAAATTTGAACAAATAATCTGTAACAATTCAGTGACCTTATCAACAAACATTTTTTGGCCTTTTATCTAACAGTTTATTGATCTAGTCTGTAACTATATTAGACTTCCTCTGTAATCATTTATTACGCTGTCTTAGCTTTGAAATTCCATAGGAGATTCCTTTCCGGATAGTTTCCTCATTCCCAAAGAAAATTAATTTAAAAATTTACGTGGAAAATAAACTACTATATGGAAGTCTGTAAAATTTCTATAATACCATCTTAGGAACAAAATGCTTACTTACATGAATTTATTTTGAATACAAGCATCTTTTTCATAAAAGGGAAAAACAAACATTAAAATTTAAATTCATAAACTATTCACCCATTTTTTAAAATTTTTAATAACTAACAAGCAGTAATGTGTTATGAAAACATCAGATAGTAATATTACGACGAAGATGTCAAGCACCGTTGGAGCAGAGGTAAAGCGCTCTGTTAGCCCGTTAGTTAGGGAATAGTTTACAGTCGTCATTCGGTGGTGATTAAGTTCCTCAACCAGTTTCGATTGAAACACTTCCCCTCTATCTGTAATGATTACTTTTGAAGTTCTCTGTTTTAAGATGATATCCTCAAGGAAAAACTTGGCTACCTCCGGAGCTTCAGCAGTCGGAAACCCCTTCGTGATGGCACAGCGGGTTAAGTAATCAGAATTAGCAAATATCCATTTATCCTCAGTGACTTTGGAAATCGTCCAAGCAAGTCTATCCCAATTTGATGGAATGATGCGATTGCAGGAGGGATAGGTACTAGATGACCAGCCGGCTGAAGTGGAATGGCTTTTCTTCGTTGGCAATCACAGCAGTGCGTAACATATATACGTACAGAGCGATTGAGGCTCGGTCAATAGTATCATTTCCTCACTCTTGTCATATGTTCTGACAAATTCTAAGTGTCCTGCTGTGGGTGCGTTATAAAAACATCGAAGCATATCAGCGTAGGTATCTCGGTATGACCGATAATCTCATCTTTCCATCAGATACACATCTTAAAGTTCTTTTTACAAATTCAATTCACCATTAATTAATTCATGCGATGTCCTTATTGGTTCCGAGTTTTCTTACAAAGAAATAATTTTTAGTACTGAATCCTTCCTCTGTTCTGCCACAAAGTCCAAAAAAGAGTCAAAGACGCGCATTTTTCAGAAGAACCAATGTTCACTTCCAAAGGATTTCCAGAAAGGTTGTCAGTGTCTTTATGCTTCTTACCACTTTCTTATACAATGGATATATCCAATTCTTGGTGGCGCAAACCCCATCTTGCTAATTTTTCCAAAGGGTCTTTAAAATCAGCACAAAGAATGATGGTCTGCCACAACATTAAATTGCTTCCCGGAAAGGTTCAACCAGAATTTGTGCACTGCCCATATGATAGCAAGACATTCCCTTTCAGTTGAGGAATAGATTTTTTCTGCGTTTGAAAGTGTCTTTCGGGCACATGGGCACACGTAATCACTTTCTCTTGTCCACCTTGTAATTGTACGAGAACTACGTCGATTCCTTAACCACTAGTATCTATAAGAAGTGACGTGGAAGCCTTCTCGTCGAACATATGGGGAAGGGGAGTTGATAAAACCTTCCGTTCCCCATAATGTCATATCAGATGGTGTAGGTTAGATAAACAACTATGAAAGACTAAAAGACAAGAAGAACTAACAATTTATTTCAAACTTAATAATAACAACTTTAAAACGCGACCTTCGCAGGTCTGGAATCTGCGAAGCAAGTGTGCCGAGCAAAGATCGCTCCCTCCTTTTCTTCAAGCCTGCTTGCAGCTCCGCAGTCAAAAATGATGTCAAAAGATGACGTAGGCAGCCGCCACAAACAGTCTTAAAATAGGATTGGAAGATAGAGATTTCTTTAACTTCTGAAAGGCAGTGGCTTGTTCGGGAAGCCAATAAAATTTAGAATCCCCTTTCAGCAGCTCCTGGAATGTATGAGTTTGTTAGCAAAAATATTTGATGAAATAGTGGTAATAAGAACAGTATCAAAAAGCTTCTGACTCCATGTAAATTCTTTGGCGTTGGAAAAGAGCTGACAGCGTTCATCTTGTACGGCCGAACACCGTCTTCTGAAACAAGATGGCCCAACATTTTTATTTCTCTGGTGGAAAAGTAGCCTTTTTCTGTTTCTGAGAATGAGCCCAGCTTCTAGGATGCAACTCAAAACTACACTTAACCTTTCAAGATAATCTCTGAAGGTTTCCGAAAAAATCAACATATAATCTAGGTAACAGATGCCCATTATCCTTTTCTAGTGACTTAGTAGAATGTCCATCAATCCTTCAAATGTTGCGGGATCATTACATAGACCAAAAGGCATAACTTTAACTCGTATAGTCCTTCTGGAGTGATAAGCGTTATCTATTCAAGGTCAGTTGCATCTACCTCAATTTACCAGTAATCAGTTTGGAAGTCCACGGTCAAGAAAAATTTATCACCCTTGAAATGGTCTAGTGTATCGTCTATGCGTGGTAGATATTATACATCCGTTTTAGTAATCTGATAGAGGTGGCGGTAATAATACGCAGAAGGGGGAACTTCCATCTTTCTTTTTAACCAAGACAACTGGAGATGATCAAGGACTCTCAGATGGGTGGTTTATACCCTTATCTATCATTTTCTCAACTTCTTGTATTATGCAACGCTCATTTAGTGACACTTTATAGTTTCTTTGGCTTTTTACTTCATGGTTGCCAGTATTTATACGCTGTGTTTAAGCTTTCCCTTCAAAGCTTTGGAATTTCTGGATTCGACGAAAACTTCTGAAAATGGCTGGAATATTCTAAAAAGCCTATCTTTTTGAGTCGACTTCAGATTAAGAGCTAACGTTCTTGAAAGATTGGTTTACTGGCCATTCTGTTTTGTTGGTATGTAGCGTTAGGTTCGGCGAGAGTAATCGTACTCACATAGTCTTCATCAAACACTGATGCATTTCCTACGAATATAATCATAGGAATAATCCCAGCAGCAGCTTGACCATTAGCAACCAAAAATTCACCTTTACCACTACACAATGTTATCTGATATGCTAATTTCATTTTCAAAGAGTAACATTTTATTTCCTTGCACTATCCCGCAGATGTTTTGATCTACACTCAAAATGGCAACAGGAATTTGGGCGACAAAATGAGCAGGTATAGTGGAATCGTCTATAGCGTGTAAGGTACAGTTTTGAGGATATGGACTTTCATTAAAAATGCCTTTATTTGTCATTTTAGATCTCCTGCAATCTATCACGGTTTTTGACGCTTCCAGGAAATCCCAACCAAGTATGATGTCATGACTACAATTTGGTAGTTCTCAGTCTGAGAGAGTGCTTAGCCAAATGTAGCTGTTCTCGGTCTACTAATAAATATCATTATTCACTTACCTGCTGTGTATTCAATTCAACTTGCTTCAATATCTACGTAACAATATTGTACAAATAAACGCTGAGATAAAATAAATTATAGTAATTACATCATTCGGTAAACATTTAAAACTGGATATCCTCTCAAAAGTTTTCTACCACCAAGGTGAAAATTTTTATATTATCTAGGAATCATTCATAACATGGATAAAAATCAACAATTATGATGTGTATGGGGTTTCGTTTCTCAATCATTGAAATAAATTGATTCAATATGACTCAAAATGTCCTTTGTTTCTCATAAATAACATAAAAGGTTTAGTATTATTGTCTTGAAGCATTTATAAACTGAAGGATCTACAAGCTATTTCCAAAAACGCAGATAAATGTTTGATTCCTTAACCATACTATACAGATTATGTGAAAATAAGGTGACAGTGTAAAGGTCTTGTAATTCATGAATCACCAATTAAATGAATGGCATATATATCTCATATATTTTGCTTAAAAATATAGCAAAAAAGAAGGGAAAAAACTACGTTTATTTAAATACCGATATGCTTGATATAGTACTTACAATCTCAGTATGAAAACGACTCAAAATTTAAACAAATTATTAATGTTATTAACAGATTGAAGGGAATATCAAGTGGATATTCAGGAATTTTTTTACATGTAAAAAATTGGTATATAAAGTAGAGCATTAACGTTCAAAAGAGAATAAAAGTATGAGGTTCATAAAATTGCACAATATATTTAATGGACACATAAATTTTATATATATAATATGTATCTATCTATCTATATATATATATATTTTTCTTGTTATAAAATTCCTGAATATCCACTTGAT
>BMAW01115846.1:114751-137703 GCA_019974015.1 Nephila pilipes | reverse complement strand
GGAGGAACTGGTTTCACAGTAAATTGGAAAAATAATAATGAATTGCTTAATATTTAGCTGGAAAAATCCTACATATATATATATATAATGTTAAAAGGGAAATTAGAACGTTCATGGAAAAAACCAACTGTTCAGACAGTAAATGCGAAAGGAAAGAGGTTTTAATCAAGAATTTTAATTTTTATTGTTCATTTATGCACAAAATATTCTGCAAGAATTTAAAGAAAAATAGCATCAACACTAATGAAGTAACAAGAGAAATGTTTCATTTTTATTTTTATTCAATTAAATGAATCAAGACTCGAACCCATGACAGAACTGAAACAACGCCGTATACGAGTTCGTGATCTGACCACTCAGCTACTGCGATCGAAGAAAAGTTTGGAGAAATGGGTTACTAACTCCTTTGTGAGACTCCCAAATTATTTTTTGCCAATACTTCAATGTGCAGCGTGGCATTTGTTTCAAAACACGTTGTAAGAGCTACTTGGGCGTGCGGCTACCACACTTCGCAAGTTCGTTTGTGGTCCCCCTTACATCCGGACAAGATCCTCATTAAAGACATCTGGACTCGTGAGAAAAGGAAAACAACATTTCCGTTTCTCATGAACTTTGACCTAATAGAGTCCGATTCTAATGGGAACCAAGAACAGCCACACATCAGGTGTCCAGTTTAGCTAGTGTCAATTCTTGACCCGGTTGGAGTGCTATTGACCAGTAACTGTTTTATCACTTTCAGTTATCCAACCAAAACAAAGAAATATGTCCCGTGGATTTAGAAAAGGCGTGATCAATTCCTTTAGATCAAAAATTTCCAAAGAGAAGAGACATTCAGAGCTCTACAAAATGTCCACTAGAACGTAGTTTCCGAGGACATTCCAATAATTTTTTAGAGTGTGACATGTACTTTATTTTGCAAATATTAACTTTAGTATTTTAAATTAACCGAAATTAAAATAGTGTAAATATTTATCTAAGTATCACATATTTTTTATGCAACGCAACTAAATAACCAGAACGCCACTTCGGCCGGAAGTGGCTTTTTCGACCCCGAGGGGAGGGAGAGAATTGTTGACCTTAATGCGGCAGCGTTGTTTCGAACCCTGGACCAAGGGGTCCGAAGTTGACGGTCCTACCAATCAGGCTGAAAAGATATCTCATCGGGCTGGTTGACTAATGCCTTTTAACTTCTAACGTTGTTGTAGAAGGGAGTCCTGCAAGCTACTTGTGTGTGTGTGTGTGTGTGTGTGAAGTGAAGTGAAGTGAAATGAATCAACGCGAAAATTCTTCCACAATTGCAGTTTATGCAATTTTCGTTTATTTGTGAAAAATACGAAAAAAAATATTAAAGTCTATAATATTCCGTAACCCTATTCACTGTATGAATATTAAAATGTGAATTGGGCTTTAAAAAAGCACAACTGTCCAATCCATTTAATATCAATAGATGAAAACAACGATTTTTTCAAAAGGCTTTTATATGAGTTCGTTTCTTAAACAATGGAATTTTACTGATGGATGCATTTCCATAGATTAAAATTATGAAGTAGCCAATCCCCCTCTTTAAGAATCCTCTGTGAAATTTTGTTCCAATGACAATAACCTGAACCTTCAGACTTCAAATGACAGAACTCTGCTTGAGGATCGAAATCCAAAATAATCTCTTTTGAAAAGAAAAAGCAAGCAGCTCCTTTTAGTTGAAGATAAAGTAATGCAAATAATGTTATAAACCAGGGTTATCAAACTCGTTTCCAGCCATTTAAAACAAGTAAAAGGCAAGCCAACCGTACTGTATATAATGTTGTTACCCATTCTCACTTTTGAATTTCACAGTTTTTAAAACATCTGCTTAAAAAAAGTGTTGTGTTTTGGAAAGATCGAAACATTTATTAATATTTTTGGTTAGTGTTGACTATAAAAAAGACATTCAAAATATAAAAACTAAATTACAGAATATATACTTACAGTTATTACGCAAATAGTTATTTTACACATTAGTCAACAAAACATAAGATGACAATTCTAAATCTAACATTGAAAAATGGGATGGGATGGTGGTATTCAATAGCGCAAGAACCAGATGTTGGTAAGTTACACTAAAAAAGGTATAACTGTGGTCCAGGCATTTAAAAAAAAAAGTGGAAAATAGTAAAAAATTGTTTGAGGGTCGAAAATAGAGAAAGGTCGCTAAGGACCCCCGGAGGTGCGTAACCCGTGTTTACCGAAAACAGTAAACCCCATGGGAATGAAAAGATCACTGGGGTGTCTTGAGCTCGTGATGCCTGTACTTTCCTACAGATGTCAAGCTCCTGAGGGGAGAATATTGATAAAACTTAAGAGATTATACAGTAATATATACGCAGAAATATTCATTTAAAAAAGGAATTACTCTTTAAATCATAAGAAAACATTACCAAAGAGAATTGATATTTATAAGCAAACTTGAATTCTTTTCACCACATGAACTTAAAACTTACTTCTATGTTTTATATACGCTTTATATATCTGCCATTAAATTGCTTTTGAGTATAAATCAAATTCTATTCAACCAATTTCAACAGTGTATAATTTAGAAATATATTACTTGAGTGCTATTCAAAAGAATTCATAATTAACAGAAAATTAAAGCATTTTTTCCCTTTTTATGAATTTAAACTGACTTATCACACACACACTGAAAATTTTTCAAACTCTAAAAAAATAAAAGTATGGACAAGCGTTCCTAAAGTTTAAAAAAATGCGTTCAGAAGGGGAAAAAAAGACTTTGGTAACCTATCATTTATATTTAAAATATCATCACGATCAATTCTCTTGATATTTTACATTATATAGCATAATATTTTCTAATTTCAGTCATTTTTTTCTTTCTAGGTTCGTTCGTTGGCGTGGTGTGGAAGTTAGGAGAGGGGTTTCCAGCTCTGGTGTCATCCTCGTCACTTGACCGAGGCTCAAAATTACGAGGTCCATCGCCTAAAGTCCTCGTGTTGCTGTTAGTGCTACGTTAATAAAACCAAAACCAAAAAAATCCAGATTCATTATGTAACGATGCAACGAATCGCATTATTGTTAAAAGAAATGAACGCGAATATATAAACGGAGGAATGCTTTTTAGTTAGAATATCTTTCAATGAAAGGAAAAATCAACTTCATGAAATCTTCTCAATTCTCCATTTGATATTTTAAAATATTAGTAGACAATTATATCCGGATTTGATAACTCTTAACTCTAAATGGGAGACCTCGGTCAATCTAGGCGAGCAAAACACTAATATATTCTTATGTTAAGAAAAATGCTGCAGTCAAATTTAAAAATAACGAAAATGGGGAGATTTTTTCCAAGACCCATTGAGATATGAATTAGCGACGTTTTTAGAGAAAATGTTTTAAACATGAATGATTTAGATCTTAATCAAACGAATATTTAAATCGAATTGAAAGTCAATGTTAAAGGGATTAAACAAAATTTCTTTAAAAAAAATAACGGTGTTTTTGTTCCAAAACCATTTTGATTCCCAAAGTAAATGACCAGCACCGGAACCTTAACATAAAAGAGGATTCTTAATATAAACTAGAGTAGAGAGAGAGTATCAGCTTCTATACTGAAATACATATACCATTATTATTGCTTTCGAGGGATTACGCTAAAAAGATTTACAGAATTTAAGATGTCATGTTGAACGATTTCAGTTGTTTTCATTCCATTAATTCATTCCCGTACAAAGTAAATTCCCTTACAATACGGGCAAATTCGAATTTGAGCAAGTTTAAGCATGTTACTTAAAGCAGTTTAAATTACTCTTTTAAAAGGAATTAAGATGTCACTCTTCATTGCCGTACACTTTTGTGTTTTTAATTTATCATTGTATTGTGTTATACATATCGCTGACTTAGTTAATCACAATCAAATATTGATAAAATTAAATTAATAGTCAAGAAATTATTCTAATTCTAGTAAAGATGAAGAAAACTCATTTCAAGAACTTAATGAACCAGAGCAACCATTGAGTTTAGAAGATTTTAATAAAGAGTTACAAATAGCAAAAACTCTAGAAACATATTTTATATAAAATTTGCTCCATTAAAAGAGCGCTTTATGAAATTTAAAAGAAAATTAAATTATTGTTTCTTTCTCTATATTATCTATTTAAAAGTTATCTGGAAAAGAGTTTTTCTTAAATAACGATAACAAATACGAGACTGTGGACTCTCACGAGATGAACCTGTACAAACAGTATAAATAAGACAGATTGTTTGGAACTTATTGGGTTAATACTTCCTATAGTGAACTAATGTTAAGTAGCGAGATACATATTTTTATTTTAGTTAAAAAGTATATTAAAATATTTTTCTCTTATAAATATTTAAAAAAAATTAATATCATTATTATTTTTCAAAAGATTATTGATTTTTAAACAGTCGACTACATTGCTTCTATGTAAACAATGGGTAAAAGAATAGGTAGCTTTTCTATACAAATGATACAAAACTATATGAGAAAATATTAAAATTACATTGACGCCTATTTATCACGCTGTGTGTGTATTAGTGGTAATTTTTTCATTGCGTTATGCGTGAGAATTAACGTTGATTGGGATTCCGCTGTATTTAGTAGGAATTTCTGCGAGGGCTTTGATTTTATTAACTACAATAATTATTATAACCTTATACCTATATCTCGATTTTAAGATACTTATTTTTTGAATTGTCATTTCGAGAGCAAAACCCTCGACACCAATTTACAAAACCTTACTCAATTTAGTTTCAATCATTTTTACATCAATTCAGACCAAAAAACATAAATGAAATTAAAGTAAGGATTCGGAATAGTAAACATAAAACTGGGACTCAAGCAATCGATTTTTATTAATTTATGGGCTTTATTAAAAATGTAATGGATTTCTTTTCAGTTGACCAACTTAGATATTTAGAAATACTGTATACTGTATAAGGTACTTAAAATGCACTTATCTGTCTAGTAAAAAACATTTAACTTGGAACCATTTTTTACTTAAATTTAAAGAAAAATAATTTTTTAAAAGTGCTCAAAAAAAATATTGGTTTCTATAAACTATTTCAAAAAATAAGATTTTTAAAGCCAAAAAATATCAGAGATTTTTTTAAAGAGGTCTATTTTTATTTATGGCATAAAAAGAATTTTTCGTATTTCCCATATTTTCATACACGCTCTATTGATCAAACATTTCATAAATGTATCTATACAGCAGTAACCGAAAAATGGTTGTTTTAGCACTGCCTTTACTAAATACCAAATCCTAAGAAGCAGAGAAAAAAAGTCAAAGCTTATTATTTATATGATTCCGATAAAAACAGTTCATCATCATCTAATAAAATCTATTATGGATGGTCAGACAGCGGTGCAGAGATATCTAAAAATAAACGAGAAACCAAAAGGTTGATCATGGAAAAGAAATTCTTCCTACCGTACAATGATAAGGGAAAAAGAGGCCAAGAGAAAAAATAGCAAAAATGCCATTGTCTTCCATGAAGAGGAATCTTCTTTACAGAATTGATCCTTGTACTTGCCATCTTCATACATCACTGCTTTGCGATAATTGGAAATCCCTTTTTGTGCAGTTGTCTAAGACCAAGAAATACGAACTTTTTTAAAGTACTAACAAGTGACCAGTGAGATGCACTGGTCATTGAAGGAAACAAAATGTTTTACAACACATTCAGAACTCTTCACATGAATAGATCAGTTTCATTTTTATCAGTAGCGTTTAATTGATAAGAGTGAGGGCTGTTCAACGATTTTCTCTTATTTGTGGACACTGAGTGCTATAGAGTATGTAAATTAAAATAATGAAACCCAGAAATTCTTTTAGTATTTAGTAATAGCCTTAGGCAATTTATTAACTAAGGAATTAGAATATAAGCAGCTAAGACAAAAATTTGTTTCGATATAAACATTTGCTCGAACATAATTGTTTCGATTAGTTCAAAATGTGTATTACGTGACAGTTAGGGTCTATGGCGCCAAATCTGACAAAGCTATGTCAAACATTTGTTTAAATTGTAATCTAGACAGAGAAAAGGGGAATGGTAATAACTGGTTGACATGGAGGGTCGAAAATAAAGTAGGATCGCTAAGATATCCCAGTGGTGTATCACTTGTGTTTACCAAAGACAGACAATATACCCCACGGGAAAGAAAATGATCAGTAGGATACCTCAAGGTCATGATTTCCATACTTACCTAAAGAAGTTAAAGCCTTGAGGCGAAACGTGTTTCAATGTAAAAGGTTTAAATATGTATAATGAGAAAATTAAGCTTGGAAATATGATGTCCTTCAAGAATCGCAAGTGTTTCCGCGATAAAATTAACCGTCTAACAAGTTATACTGTAAACACAAAGGGCCTAAACTTCGTAATTTGATCGTGAAAACACAAAAGGTTATAGGAGTTATATTAAATTTCTTTTTCATACAAAATACAGATGATTAAAGAAATACCATAGAATTTACAGAAACCTATCTCTACGAAACAAATTAAAGGAATTTTAAACTTAACATACTTTCAGAATTAACAAAGCAAACAAAGGTTAACTTATGGATAGAAAAGGTAACTTTAGAATTTTGAATGGTTTCTACAGTGTCAGAGAAAGACCAAATATTGAGGTAATTTTCGAAATTATACAAAAATATTATACAACATCCTATTAACTTTTGATACAATTCAATTTATATTGTGTGTTAAAGAAGATTTTCAATGAGAATTTTTCACTATTTAAATGCTAACTTTTGCTACAGCGTTCATCAAAAAATTTACTATTGAACACCTATTCTATTTTGCTGCTAAAAAGTTAATAATGTGACAAAAAAACATGGATATTTGACGTATTTAATTTATTATTTACAGAATTAGTATTTAAATAATTCGGATAGTGTCTGGTTGGAGAATTTACGGTTACTGAAATATTCTTGCCATTTCATTTTATAACTTCTTACATACTCTCAATAAGTGTTTCCCCATTAATACATGCACCAGATTTTAAGAACAAACGGTAGTCACTTCTACAACCATTTATAATAAAAAAAATTGTAATTAAAGGAAGATGCGCTGATTGTTCGAAGATGAAATAATGCCGGAAGAATCATTAATCGTCAACTTTTTATTTAATTCTTACAGTCATATTTTACTGAAACTCAACATAATCTCTTAAAACTTAATATTCTCTAGGTCCTTTTTAATAAGTCCACTTCAACCCTCGATAACTAATGCAATGATATTTTGAATGTTACCTCAAATGTAACTTTCTCTTCCAGTTTTTGAAACAACTTCAATTCCTCTTAAGTGTATTTAGTGCCATGAAATTGGACCGAAATTGTGCGTCATTGAAGACGTACTTTTATAGAAAAACTACAAATAGAGCTTTGATATAGTACAATTACATGACAAATGCGGAGATAATTTCTGCGAAAAGGTAACAATGCAATTTCTTTCGGTGATACCATTTCAGTTAACTGAGCTTAGGAAAATTGTTGAATATCGTACATGACACAGTAATCTCCCCAATCAGAATATTTTCTAGTATTTCGGACATTCCTTTGATTGTTTTTCTTAAGTTCATACTGACAGAAATACAGCCATGCACATAATTACGAATGATGCTGCATTTGATAAGGTCGTTTATATATAGGAACTTAAAGCTTTCGATGTTTATATTTGTTTGTAATTCTATCTGTAAAATATAAACATATCGCACATAGAACAGATGCTACACTCTACTTCAGAGTGATATTTTATGTTTGAAGACTACATTTAATATTTGTAATCTAATAAAACCACATTAGTTAATCGAAGGCGGTATTGAAAAAAAATTGAATAAACATTAGTCAAATATGTATTATTCTAACACTGCGAAGCTGTATTTGACCTAGAAACCTCTTGACAGACAATGCGGAATGACTTGTCTTTCCACAATTCGAGTCGCTTTTCCTTATTCTTTCACGGAGTTCAACAAGATCTCGAAGGTAGTAATGTTAATTGATAGTTTGACCTTCAGGAACCCAGTGAAGGTACATAATAACATGAATATAAAAAAACAATAATCATTGCTTTGAATTTTGATTTGCGCATTCAAGCATTTTTGCCTCTAGGTGAAGATGGGCCTTTCCAGTGCATGGATTGGTGCTTTGTTTCAGGATCATAAGTAAGAATTCACGATTCGTCACACGTTATTATCC
Organism: Nephila pilipes; assembly: GCA_019974015.1. Lineage (NCBI taxonomy): Eukaryota > Metazoa > Arthropoda > Arachnida > Araneae > Nephilidae > Nephila > Nephila pilipes. Next base: position 129,496 of record BMAW01115846.1, on the reverse strand, counting down.
TTTCCATAAGTTTGGATCACTTTCAATGGCATTCAAAGTGTCAGTTCAAACATTTTTCCGAGTTCCTTGCTTAGACGGGAGAATTCCGGTTTACACTTTTTGAATGTTAAAATTGTTATGTAAAATTTGCCGTGCGGATTCTTTGTCAATTCCTACAGTCTCAGCAATCTTATGAATACTTAACCGACAGTTAGATCGAATCAGATCACCAATTTTTTCGATATTGCCATCCGTTTTTGACGTGGAGGGGCTACTCCGGGTGAATCATTTTCAACGTCTTCTAGACCATCTTGAAAACTCTTAACTCGTTCAGGACCGCGATCACGTATACGTGATCGAGCGATTCTCTCTTCACGGCCCACGGTTTCATATATGTGACCGATGCTTCGTTGCCACCAGGCCCATGATTACTCTGGTGTGAATTCGAATTGGAACGTTTTATTTGAATTTTTAACTGTCATTAGATGGTGGTTGAAGTAAATTATATTTCCAAATATCGTTCCACAGAGTGTTGACCTTCAATTCCCACTTTTGTTTCCGGGTTTTTTTTCCCCTGTTAAATCAGGGGATATTAAATTTTTAAACAACTGCGTTTGTTCGCTTCTTTTGGTCGGATTGGGTGCTTAAAGGGCTATGAATTGCTGCGCGCAAGGTTTTTGCTTTATATTCTGACGGAGTGTGTGGGGGGGGGGATGATGAAAGGTTTATTGGTTAGGGTTATCGTTCACAAGAAGGTATTTTGTATGTTTTTGGATCAGTTTTATCTTTGCAATAATGACAAAAAGAGTGAAATATCTGAGTGAAAAGTCAAGGAGACAATATGTTGTGTGCAAAAAAGGTTCCCTGAGAGAAAAAAAACGCAAGCTGACATATTATAAATGCAACAATTACAATGTATGGCTTTGTCTTGAATAGTGTTTTGAAATGTATCATAAGCTTCAAAAGTTTTAAGTATTATTTAGTAATTTTATTTTATTTACTTTATTTATTGTATTCAGTTTTCTATTATTTTACCTATATTTTGAATACTCGTAAATTTTAAAAAAAAAAAAAAGAATTGTTGTTATTTTCGTAGCTACATATTTTTTTTTTTATCAAAATGAATATAATTTCTTTAAAATTCGTAAATATTTTTTAAATATCACAAAAATTTTACTACCGTACATTTAGATTCTATTTAGATTCAGTGTATTTAATCGCAAGGATGATTTCATACGAATTTTTATATGAAAGTAGGCTTAATGCGGAAAATCGCCCGGTCCTGTGCGTGAGGAGGACACTTTCAGAGCACGCAAGCCTGAGGAAGCGGTTCTTTCTCGTTTCGCCGGTCTTGAACGGGTTAAACCCGTTCAAGAAAAAACACGTGAATGCTATACAAATTCATTGTCATACACTTTTTTCAATAAATTATAATTTTCATTTTTTTTTCACGTGAAATTGTACAACAATTCTTTGTTCAATTATCACTTTTACGGTGAAACAAAAAAAAAAAAAAACTTTAATGCGTACGAAGGCTACGACTATACGGATTTGTTTACAGAAGCAAGAGCCACTGCCTTCGAAAGAAAAGGTTCGCGCTAAACAGCTGTCCGTCGCTGGCGTTTGGCGCATACGTACTTCTTCTGTAGCAGCGTCAGTCTCGTTATTTAATAGTCACATGTCTCAAATAGGTTATCTTTTCTCGTTTTTTTCTTTTTTTTAAAATTTCAATCAAGCCTTTTCTTAAACGTTTTTACGTAGTTCTTCGATTCTGCTGTCTATCTCGTTTCTGACATACATTTCGTCTGCATGTACAACCCAATCGTCGAATAAAATTAAAAGATGGCTCGTCGCAAGCCAGTGAACACATTACTAAAGTTCTCTGCCGCAAGTAGCAAAACTTCTAAATAAGAGCATATTAATATGTTTTCATGGAATTTAAACGTCTTGAAGTACCTGTATACTGATGAAATAATATATTTTACAATCAAGCGATTAATTTTAGCAGAGGAGATGCGGGCAAAATTTATTTGATGAAAAACCAAGGAGGTACAAAATGTGTATTACTCGGTTAAGTCTTGTATCCATGATGTTTATTGCTCTCATTTGTCCTTTATGATGGATGTTTTGGTGACAATAATTTAATATTAATTGATATGCGCGAAGTACAATGTTTGCTATAAAATACCATTTAAAACAATAGGAAGGAGCTTCAAATGTGTCAAATGAAAACAACAATCGATAGAAAAACTAAGAGAGCAAAAACTCTTAGGCCCAAAGAATAATGCATACTCATTATTTATCGCTATTTCTACCACAAGTGTCAAAATACAGCTTTAAGAAACTTTATTTATATATTAGATATTACTTCAATTTAGTATATATCTATTTCTACCAAAACAATCAAAATGAATAGCATATGAGACAACAACTATTAAAAAATTGCTAGTTTTTTTTCAAGCTTAATCTTTAACATAATGAAATGAATAATAAATTTGAAATACTATTTTCTTCATTGTTTCTTTCTCAATATTTTATTCTAGGAATATTTTACTATAAAACTAATAATTTTGTTTTTCAGACCTATCAAATTTTCCAGCCAATCAAAAATACTGGTCCTATTATACATAGATAAATACAATATACATATCGCGAAAAAAAGTAAGAGGAAAATAAATTGATTTATTTAATCATTTATTTATTTCATTAAAAGTTGCCAAAATTCAGGAAAATTGGATCATTATAAATTCCATTACTTTGTAAATGAAAAAAGAAACTAAGTATTTTGACTCGTTTGGAAAATATAAAGTTTAAGTTATTTTCTAATTTTTATTTTTTTCAATTGATTTTTAAAAAATTTTCCTGAAATGAATACTAAACTAGTTTAACAGGGTCGCTTTTGTTACAGAATTTTAAATGAGAAATCTGTATACATAAAACTATAAAAGAAATAAGTGTTGATACTTTGGAAGAAAAAGTAACTTCACTAAAGGTACAAGGTTATTTTTGATTAGCATAGCAATAATTAATAAAATTCCGAACAATATACGCGTTTCCCGAATTAAACTTGAGCTTATGATATTTAATTTCAATTCAAACTTATGTCATAAATCATTCTCCTTTGAGTAAGAAAAACAGCCCTCGAAGAAGGAAAAATTTTAATATCCTGATATTAAAGGTATTGTAAGGTAAAGGTATTGTAAGGTAAAGGTATTGTAAGGTATTATTTGATTTATTATAGTTTGCTGCCAAAAATATGCAGTTAAAGGATTTAATTTAATCATTGAATTTTGTTAAGTATAATTCTTGGTATATAGAAAACACAAAACGAAAGAAGCAAACTAAAAATTCAAGGGTTTTTTTTCCTTATAAGTATAAATTTAAATTTCTGCGGTGATTTAAAACAATGAATCAAAAACAAGATTGTCATGGATATGTATTAAGTTTTAATATTACATTTTATCAAATTGATTAAAAGATGCCATTTTCTTATATCTATTCCATTTCCTCTCCCCCGTTTCATGAGATGGAAATTGCAGTCAAGTATTTGTTTCTATTCCCTAAATAGAGAAAATCGTCATAATCGAGACCAGCCTGTCTGTCTTCGAAATACTTTGGGGTCTCTGAGAGCCCTCCTCTATGGACGACTTGACGCCAGGATGAACCATTTAATGAGATCAATGGTTACTATAGCAACGGTCCACCAGAACTCTTCATTTCGAATCCAATTTGATTTGCATCCGGAGAGAGTTATTAAATGGTACTCACAATAAGCCTTTTTTATAATGACATTCACATTTGAAAAAAGATAAAAGCAAATGATTCTTCTAATTTTCACTTATTCTGAAAAATGATAACTTTTAATGAGTTCAAAATGATGAAGCAGAAAGAGAATTTTGTTTTCAAATTTCAAATGAAAAGGAAGAATGGCTTTCTCGCAAAATTTTGTACAATAGAAAAACTTCAGGGGAAACAAATTTCTCAGTAGAATATATTTCGATTTGGGAACAATGTATTTAAATTAACTTGTTCTACAATGAACTTGTCTTAATGTAGAACAAAAGTTCATATAAATAAGAAAATATAAAAATTATCAAATACATTTCTTTCTTAGTGTTATAAAAAGTCATGCAGGAAAAGGTTTTTAGCAGTTCAGTCAAAGAAATCTTAAGAATAATTATGGTTATTTAGAACTCGAAAATTGCACAAAATGTATTCAACATTCGCAGATAACATTAAAAAATTTATGATGAGTTAATGCAAGTAAAAAAAAACAAGCAAACCAGAAGTTAAATTTTTGTTCTTTGATTTTTTTAAAAAATATTAAGATCCAAGAGCTCGTAAACCGTGTACCTGGAGGAATCAGCGTAGGATTTTTAATCAGTTATGAAGGTATTTCGTTCCAAGTGGTTTCATTTCAATTCTGAAAGAATTTTTTGTGCGTAAAATAACAATTAATACTAAAAGTTCCAAACATTAGGCTCAATATTTTAAAACAAATTATAAATTAAATTAAATTAAATGCAATATCATGCGTCTCATTAGAAATATGAATTTAGAAATATAGCATTTAATTTCTATCTATTTATACAAAAACCAACATTTTCCTACACTTTTATGCTGTTAATTTTTAATTAGATATTTATTGTATATATGTATATATATATATGTGTGTGTGTGTATCTTATACATACACACACACACACACACACACACACATATATATATATATATATATGTATATCTTATACATACATATATATATATATATGTATATCTTATACATACATATATATATATAACGTTAGATTGAGCACAACACATATATTAGGGAGAAAAAAAGGTGTTGCCCGAAATAATTTTGTTCATTCGGCAATTAAAAGGTGCTTATGATATTCCTATAACACGGGCATTTCCAGAAAGGAAATCAAAATATTTAAAAGTGTAAGAAATGGTTTGGCGTTAAGAATAATTGAATAAAAAATTAAAGATGACAAATTTAATCGTTTGAGCAATGATATGTTTCGGAGATTGTGACCAGAGAGGAAGGACAGTAGCTTTCCTCCTCTTCGGAAAATTTTTGATGACACAAGAACTTCAAAGTGTCTTTAAGTATTATTTCTTTGCGTTAAGTGTATTTGCAGTCAGGTCTCCTTATATAATACTAAATATACTATGCATCGCTTATAGTTTTAATACTTACTTTATTATGTGTATATTAATAAAGTGTTGTTGTTGCTTATATCACTTTTCTAGGCAGTGTCATCACAGCAAGTCCATGAACCCGTAAATTACGAGTCGTGGCAAGGATTGTTTTTGCTGCTTCATTAGAAGCGAGGATCCTAGGCTCCAGAGGAAAAAGTCCGACTTTTGCCTTAACAGATGGCAGCAGCATCGCAGATATCCCGGAATTTTAGATTCAGATCAGGGTCCCGGGACAACCCTGATCATGTACCCCCAGATATATTAATTTATATGGGAACTGAGAAGACTTTACAACCGTATTTGACGTACACCAGCCACCATATATATATATATATATATATATATATATATATATATATATATATATATATATATATATTGGGTGTTGCAAAAAGTCATAAAGCAATTTTTGTGCCTTTTACTGTGAAATAGCTTACTGTTAAAATATTTCTCCTTTATAAAGATTCTTAAAATCAATAATATCACAAAAAAAGATCTCTTCTGTTTGTGATAATACATATTTTATTAATTCTTAAGCATATCTGGGTTAAATATAAGCACACAACGATCATCTCTTTGATGGAAACAAAAAACAGAATAACATCTACTGTTGCCGCAACATAGCGAATAAAATTTAACCCGTAATAAAAATAATCTTTTACAATTGATCACGTGATGTAAATAATTTTGAATATACTCCCACTGAAGTTAACTGAAATATTGAAGGTTCACTTAAGAATACAGTTATTACTAGTAAGAATTTATACATTACTACAACAAACAAATGCTTCTCATTAATATAATAATATAGAATCTTGAAATATAAGCACTTAATAAGTGTTTTTAAACTAGATACAAATGTTACATCATTACCAATAATAGATATACGCATAAAAGATAAATAAATTCACATAAAAGTTATTGAAATTTCACAATAAAAATCAAATATAAAATCTAGATATAAGAGTGATAGTCTTTTAGGTGCTTTAATTTCTCGACGTCTAGAAGTTGTCACAGAGTTCTATGTGTGTCTGTGTGTGTGTGTGGTTTTTTTTTTTTCCAATTTTTATTTCATTCTGCACTGTCTCTGGTTTTACTTTGAGTGAAGAGAGTTCTAAAGGATATAATTTTTGAACAGCCTGGATGAACTCTTCTTTCTTAGCCTTCACTTTAGTACGACGAGAAAAAACAATCCCATCAACTACCGGTGGTACTTCAATTATTCGTCCAAGTAGTCAAGATAGTCTCTTTTTATTGTCATCACCAATAAGAACGATGTCTCCTTCTTTTAGAGGAGTGTGATTTTGATGTCTTTATTTCGAGCATATTGCTCCTAAACATTCTAGACGAAACCTTTTTTTTTAAATGTTTCTCGTGCAATTTGAATATATTGTAATCTTCGTTGCAAAAACTTTGTATTTATCTGAAGGTCTGGAACGGTTTTATTTTTAATTTCTTTAAGAAAATGTGCTGGTATAAGAACAGTAAGGCTTAGATCAGAAAATGTTGTAGTTAAAGGCCTTTCATTTAAAATAGTCTCACTGTTGTATAAAGCTGTTATCAGTTCTTCGTTACTTAAACTGGCTTTTCCTAAACTTTTCCTTAAGGAAGTGGTATAAACTTCCAATTAATTCGTTCCTCTCTTACTTTGAGGGAGATTTTCTTGAAATCAATTAACTTCAAAGCCTTGGTAGCCCCCTTAAATTGGTTCCATTATCACTATATACAATTGAAGTTTTTCCTCTGCAAGCAACAAAACGATAAAAAGCTAGCAGAAATGTCTCTGATGATACTAATGTTACTAACTCGAGATGAACGGCACGGTATACCACACAGGTATAAAGAGCAAACTATGCTTTTAAGCTATATCATAGTAGTACCACTGAGCCAGCAAAATCTCCTGTTACCTGAAATACAGCAGCATCTTGAACTCTATCTACTTGTGGTGGTGCAGTTAGAGGATTATTATTGTTTGCTGAATATCGTTTGCAAATAATAAAAGATCGCAACACATGTTTGATTATTCTCCTTTTGCAGATAATCCAATATTCCTCTCTTAAAAAATTTAAAGCATGAGAGACACCAACATGTCCCTTTTTTCGATGTTCTTCAAAAATTAAAACTTTTCACAAAAGAGTGTTCATGTAAAATCGCTGGTGTTCTAAATTCTTTGTGATCGTCTCTTTTAAAGATACTGGATTTCAATCGAATAAAATTATCATCAATAAATGTATCTAATGATTGCAGTCGCTTATTTCTTAACCCAGTGAAAGAGTTTTGTTGTATTAGATATACAATTGCCTTCTCTCCTTCATCAATTTCAGCCACACTGATATCCCCCTTTCCCTTTTGCTTATTTCGACTATTGTAGACAAAGCTCTCTATAAAACTCATAATAATCTATAAGATGAGGATTTAACAAAGTGCTCATTCGAACAGTCATCAAAGAGGATACCATTTTCTTCATTCTTTCCTTGTTTACTTCCTCTTCATAAATAACATCTTCTGTGATAGGCCACAATTAATCAGGTAAATAGAGCCACTCGGAACCCTCCTACCATTTCAAAGATGCAAAATGTCATGCAGAGCAACCTCTGCTTGGAATATCTGAATGATTCATTGTACTGGGAACGTATCTCCAGGTTTCTTAACAAGTCAAATCAAATATCTCTTTCACTCTGTTATGGACAAAGATACCCCATGAATCTTCTCTCCTTGTCCAAGCTAGTACAGTTGTAGAATAGGTCCAACAGTGAACTTCTTTGACTGAAAGATCTCTTAGAATGTTTGACAAAAGCCGCGATAGTAGCACCAAGAAGCTGCAATCGTACAATGCTAGTTTTTCTTTTTCAGCATGGTGAAACTCTTGCTCTAGCTTATATAAGTTGAGCGTACACAAAATGTTCTCTCTAAACACGAAGTAAAACTACTGTAGCATATGCAAATTGACTGGCATCGCAGAACAAATGAAAAGATTTTTTGTCATTCATATTCCCGAATTTGATTGATCTTGGAACTTTAACTTTAAACAAGAATGGAATGTCTTTCATCCATTTTAAAAATTCTTTTTTGGTCTCTGTAACAACTTCTTAGACCCAATTGATATTTGCCTTCCATGTTTTGAAATCAAGGCTATTGGGCAAACAATTTCCAAAGGGTCGAAGATTCTGTGCGCCGCAGCTAGAATAGTTCTTTTCGTTATTTTCTCTAAATACAGATTCTCCAAACTTGATATATTCACTTTGAAGTTGTAAGTCGTTCTATTCCCTTTTAGACCAAGAACATTTGTAGAAGTAAGAGAAGTTTTGAAAGATTTGTATTTTCCTACCCTCTCAACTCTTCACCGAATTGTCTCTCCACCAATTACTTCTGATGTTACTTTTCTAAAAATTTGCAATCCAGAATCATTTTTCACACTTGTTACACAATTCTCAACGTAGAAACTACAGAGAATTTTTTGTATAATTTTTTTGGATAAATAGTCGCTACTTCTGTGCTCCAACTGAGAACTGCCTGCAAATAGTAATCAATGACAGCAGCTCCAAGTAAGAAAGGACTAACTCCAAATACAACATTACAGTGTCTATAAATTCTCAACTTATTACTACTATTAATCCACTGGAACCTCAAAAAATTTCAATCACTTGGAAAACGGCTTATTTGTAAGAAGGCTTTTTTAATATCTACAATAAGACCTCTATCTCCTAAACGGAATCTGGTCAAAACGGTAAGAATCTATTCTATGAGGTTTGGCCCCTTCTCTGAGTATTTATTGAGACTGGGTGATCCATTTGCCTTTGATGATGTATCAAATACTTGTCTGATCCTAGTTGTACTGTTTTCCTTAACAATATGTACATGAGGCAAATAACGACAAGGGGCATCTTTTTCATTATCTGATTCCTCATCATTAATACCTTCTCTCAACCAATCTTGAAATACATTTTTGTAATCTTCATACAAACCATCAACTTTCAGTTTCTTAAGAGTAGAAATGAATTTTTTAAGTGACAGATCATAATCGTCAGGAAGAAGATGATGACCTTCAATCCATGGTAGGCTTACCACAAAACGTTCGTTCTCAATTTTTACAGTATTTAAAAAATGGGACTTAGAGGCCACCTCGAATTCTAGTTTTATTTTATTTTCTAACGGTGCCTGATATTTAAACTATCTAATGTCCACAAAACTGTTATGCAGGGAAATTTATTTAGCATTGAATTAGAGTTGTGCTCTCACTGGATGACTTTGCACGACCCATAACTGTCTATCCTAGTTTTGCTTCTGTGACTGCGAGACCACTAGGGAGAAATCTATAACCGTCAGTCATCACTTTTCCTGTGACATCAGCTCCCTTTAAAATGTCAATATGCTCAAAATGCTGATCATCAGGAAAAATGCCTAAATCTACAAGTTCTTTCAGACACAATTTAGAATACTACTGATAGCATGGTATCACAAATTACAAGTTGACTTAGTGCTTCGAAATGCCAGTTATATGCACCCTTCATATTCAGTAAGTATATCATTAATACATCATGCTAATATACTTTAGTACTACTTCCTCCTAACAATGAGTGTTACAGATATTCACTTTTTAAAGCTTTGTATCCCATCTCTTTCACTGTGTTTTTTAAAATGTAAGATCTTTGAGATGCAGAATCTATAATGGCACCAGCTTTACACTTTTCCCCCCGTTGCATCTTAAAATCATAACTAAGGTTTGAAACATGACATTAGGAGCTCTTAATACATCGACAAGTTCCTAGTCTCTCTCTAAATCAGTATCAGTAATTTCTGTTTCCCATTTATTAGAATGATGCGCGCTCGCTGAAGTTGTATTTTTACAAAGAAGTACGTGATGTCTCCTCCCACATAAAAAACAGCATGATTTTACATTGCACTTCATTACACAATTTCTAGGTCTCAAACAAAGAAAACAGTAACGCCATTTCCCAACAACAGCTTCTCTTTCATTTAGAGGTTCTAACCTTCCAAAACAATCCCCTGAATTATAAGGATTGAACAAAATATGCACAATTTTTTTCCTTCAGATGATGTGAACTATTCTGTAGCACTAGTTACATGCAGTGGTTTAGCAAATTTTGATTTGTTATCCGTTTTTTTTTCATTTTTAAAAGACACTTTAGCACTCCTCTTATAATCACATTTTCCTGGCTGTCTTTGATAAAACGTCTGAGAAGCTAAGATATTCTCTCTCCAGATTCTACTTCATCTTGAAGAAATTTAAGTAAATGATCTAAATCACTTTTCTCGGTTACTCTTAGTTGCTCAAAATTTCCTCTAGATATAGGATAGATATAAATAAAGTGACCCTATTCAGACCCCTCTAGAACCCGTTCTACTTATTAAATTTCGATAAAACTTGGTATATACATTGTATGGACCACGAAAAAACTATTTCTACAATAAAAAGTAATTCCCATTTTGACCCCCATAGAGAATTGTGGCACCTAAAGAAAATTTGTCTGGAAAATTAAAGTACAGAGTGGTTATAATTAATACGGAATAATATGGATCCCTTTAGAATCTATTCTACTTACTGAATTTTCATGAAATTTGGTATTATACGTTATATGAACCATAGGGAAAAGATTTCTGTAATTAAAATATAGTTCAAACTTTGACCTGCCGAGGGAATTGTGGCTCCTAAAAAAGAACAAAAAATATGTCAGAATCATTAAAATTTATTCAATTGCAGAAAGTGCACAACGTGTCCTCCATCGACATCTATTACGTGTTGAAAGCGCATTAAAGCGTGTTCAATGGTAGCGCTAAGAAACTCTCGAAAGATTCCAGCAACATGGCATATAATGCTGCCTTTCAACTCAGATAAAGTCCTAATTCCTAATCCATATGTGGTGATTCCTAGCCCAATGTGGTGAGTTGCTTCATCTTGCATGAGGATAGTAGTCTGCAAACATTGCCTTTCCTGTAAAGCAGGAATGACCTGCAGTCGAAGGAATTCACTGTACCATGCATTCGTGACAAAGCACGTTTTATCACCATGAGGAGTGAGAGTTACAAAAAAAAATACGGCCCAAGTATAAAACCGGCAGTAAATCTACATCATGCAGTCACGAAATCAGAATGCAGTGGTTGTTGGTGCAGGACTTGAAGCACTCCATATGCGGCAATTATGATTTTTCACAGCTTCTTCTAAAAAAGGGACGTCTCATCTTACCATAGAATTTTCCAAGGCCACGCATGATCAACTTCCATTCTCGTCTAAAACCGGCAAACAAAATCAGAGCGTTTTGGTGGTCTTGAGGTTGCATCATTTCCACTATGTTGATCTTATATGGATACCATTTTAAAATGGATCGCAGAATTATTCGTGCTGTCAACCACAGAATCGCCAACTCTCGTGACATTAATCGAGCATTTGTTGCAGAATTGCTGGAACTGGAGGCTCTTTCAACCACAGCAGTAGAGACTTCTACGACAGTTTTATTAGCAATCAGTTTGTGTCCTCTTTTCGCTAGTACACCCAAGTCTCCAGTCACTTCCGATTTCATAATCCTCTTCTTTAAGCCATTCTTAGACATGAGCCCTTTTCACAATCCCTTTAAAAGACGATATTCATGCAACGCAGTTAAGCTATTGCTGCCGTTCTAATAAAACAATTTTACCATTAAAACTCGTCTTTCATCCTTAACGGTGACAAAGGCATGCAGAATGATTTTCTAGCTCTGACTGCAAGTATCTTTATATGTTTGACTAATTTGCATAAGGAATTTTTGAAAAGCGCTATTTTGTGGACAAAATGTAAACTTTTTGTATAGAAGTAATCTTACAGAATTATTTCTTAAGTTTTAGAAGTGATCAGGAAATTTCCCCATCAACATTTATTTATTTTATCCACGTGTTTTGAAAAATTATTTTCCTTACTGGAATCTTCTCACAGTTATGAATTTGTGTAAGTAAAGTGGGAGGGAAATATATTTCACAAATATTCTGCGTAATGTCAACAAAATCGTAGTTACATCTCTTATCACTAGTTATATTTTGCATACGATGTTGCATTATCTCAAAGGGAAATGTATTAAAACAAATTTAAGCAATATAATTATATTGTTCATTTAGTAGACAACCTTCTGTTATTATAACTCAAACTGGATTCGTTCATTATAAGGATTATTTTCTCTTTCAGTATGTTTTTCTTTTATCGCATTTTACTCATTCTACTGTCTTAATTAAACCGATTATATGAGATTTTACTATAATCCAGTGTCACACAGTTGTATAGATGCTATCTTTAAAAAAATAAGTGATGGATATTTGTCTTTAAAAGGTGTCACACATATATATCGTTATATAGTTATGTTTATAATACAAATAGATTATTTTTGCTTTAGATCAATAAATCATAATTTAAGAAAGTATCTTATTAAAAAATCAATACATTGTATGGACGCTGAGAAAAAAATACTTTTAAATTATATGGACATGTCACTGATTAAAGTTTTAAAATAGTTTTAAGTCAGTCAATGACAATTTTGTGTACACTATTTTAGACTAAGTTTTAAAAATAGTGGACACAAAATAATTTTCTGTATTTTTGTCTCATTTCAATTCAATTATAAAGACTTTTACGATTTTCTTACGAACAAACTTAATGCATTACAGCCAAAAAGTTCCAATGCTTTAGAAAAATAGAAAGTTTTATAGAATTCTTGCTTTTCTTTGTTAGATATTTAAAAAAAGATTCTTAAAATTTACTTATAACGAAAAAAACTAACTGGCTGATCGTGAAGATACAACAACAAATTCCGGATATTATATAAACTTTTAATATAACTATAAATCAAAAACTACTTTCTTCGCCGCAATAAATCGAATAACACAACCTAGAAACGTTTTACAAAGAAATTTTTTACGCAAAACTCTTCCACGTATCCTGTTTTCAAATGTCAATTGGTGGGAGGTTATTTTTTCCGAATGCAAGACAGACAGACAGACAGACACACACACACACACACACACAGAGAGAGAGAGAGAGAGAGAGAGGATTCTGAATTTAATTATTTTAGTTTTCTTTGATTCATAGTTTTCTTTGGGGCAAGCTATCGCAAAAAGACTGTTCTATCGATTCCATTTTTCCGACTCTTCGAATCAGTACTAGGCTTTCGAGTGGTTAAAACAACAATCCCCACTCCATATTTTATTAAAGAGGAATTACTCCCACACTAAAAGTTTCGTGGAGGTCCGTGAAGTCTTATGCGTGTGTACGCCATAGCAAATTTTTCTCGCGCAACTTCTGATTGGTCCGAAGGAGATACCTAAATCGGGCATTGACGGAAAGTCAAACATGATATTCATTTTGAAAAGCGTATCCTTTTTTTGAAGAATAAACTGCCATCCTGGAATGTACACATCTGATGAACTAATAACAGGGAGATATTTGTAATGGGAAAAAAAATTGCGCAAAAGAGTTTCATGGAAGCTTTGAGGTAATTTGTTTTTGTTTATTGATCAAATCGATCCCTTAGAAATATTGAAGATGTTTACTCGGATCAATTTCAGATTAATGTAACTACAATTGACTTATAACTATTGAAATAAATACTTAGATAATTTACGGTGCTTGATAAATACGTGGACATAGAAGCAATGCCTCAAATATATATCTAAAATTCATTGAAACATTTTCCCGACCTTTTATTCTTATTTCACGTATTTTAATTTTCTAGTTTCACATATATCTGTACAAATAACTTGATGACAGTTCACTATCTTAAACAGGCTTCGTGATATTGTGTCCAACATCTGTAATAATACTAAATTAACGCGTTTGACTTTTTTGATTTATTTTCGTCTTTGGTTCCTTCCAATTTAGTTTTTTTTTTTTTTTCTTCCCATAACCAAAATTCTCACATCCTTCACTAAGTCCTACCTGCTACTGAAGTGCTATAGAAACCTCAAATTCAACCAAAATTAATGATACAATTTGAGTGATTTCAACTGCGGCTCGATTTCTAAGAAAGATTGCTGATTTATTTAGTAAGAAAAATTTTATTTACATTTTATTATCTAAAGTGATTTTATTAACGTCGCACTTAGAAGCAACACGACGGTTATTTGCAATGAACTTCGTTATTTTGAGCCTCGGTTAAAACTGACAAGGACGACACGCATCTCTCTCTCTCTCAAATACCAACGGGAGTATTTGGAATCTGGTCAGATTTAACGTTCATCATCACAGCTACACGGTAGGTCTTAAGTGACATCAGCAATCGAACACACGATTCGACGAGAACGTTTCCCTCAAGCTCGTGACAATGACGATTTGGCTACCGCAGCCACAGACTTATCATCAAAATGCAATTTTATTGGATCATTCTAATGGAAAATAAGATATTTCAGAGTAATAACTTAATGAATTAGTTTCAGAGAAAGACTATCACTATTGAGTTAATTTAGACCGATTTAAATAAATGAAATCATCATTCATCTTACAACACAAATAATGTTTCATACACACACACACTCACACACACACACACATACATAAATTAACTCAATAGTGATAGTCTTTCT
>BMAW01115846.1:97967-114351 GCA_019974015.1 Nephila pilipes | reverse complement strand
ATATATATATATATATATACAGGATGGTCATAAAAAAACTTTGCGAACATTTGCACTTCTAGCATCCGTTCCGTTTAACCGATCGAGATGAGATTTCAACTATAGTTATTTGGAAGTTTGCGCTCAAGATTCTCTGTGAATGGCAACACAGTGGCTCTCACGGTTACAGTTACATTAACAAAAATGGCAACGCCTACTTTCCCCCGTCGCAAAATGTTCAGGGCATGCGATAACCTTAAATAGCGCTGGAACGAAACTTATATTCCCACAAACGGGCGTGTTGTACACATACAAAAAAAGAAATTCGAAGATACGGGCTGCACCTGTGATAAAACGCGATCCGACGGTCAACTGTTACTTTTAGAACAATGTTGATAAAATAAAAGACTTGAAAATTTATACGAAGTTAACAACTATTTACAACTACTATCATTCATGGTTAATAATCCTTTCAACCATCAACACTATGCACTATCAATGCTTTATGTATCTTGTTGAGGAAGTGTACAAATACTTTTTTTGCAAGAAACACTTAAACTTTTTCGGTTACCTTACCTTATTATTTATTCGGTTACAATACCTTATTATTTAACTTCATCAAAAATTTTTGGTTTATTATATTCAAACTGTTTTTGCAAAATATCTTTTTATTTAGTTAAAAATGTTAGAGTGCACAAATAATTATTTGTCCAACTGTTTATATTTTTCATTGAAATATTTGAAAAATTAACACCCTATAACATTTTCCCAACTAAGTTTTCCGGTGGTGGCAAATTATCATGAATTGTTTCTTTCTTTTTTTCGAACAACAAAAAATGCACTTATTATATCATCTAAAGAATAGAAGTGTGTTATACTTACTTCTCTAGCTGAACAAAGTTACTAAATTTTTTTTCCATATCAAATGAGTATTAGCAAACTCTATACAGGGACTTTTTACCCCATAGATAGTGTTTTTTTATGGGACAACGATTTTGCAATCCTGCAATCCCTTAAATGACGTATTAGAAGAGAAACACTAATATTTAAAATTATTGGCTTGATTAATATTATTAATTATTTTAATTGCTGTTTAATGAAGACGTATAAATGAAATCTTTTTATCATTCTGTTAATTATTTTTGAAGCTTTTGTAGGTCAGTCACATCTTGGCTAATAAGAAATATATATTGTTACTAAAAATTATGATTTTAAACATTTACAATTGGATGTGATAGTCCAGATTTTCGTCCATGTCACTCAGAGAGAGATTCCTTTTTTCAGGTAATTAATTACATAATTTCAAATATCAATAGAACATTTTGTTTACATTTCCTAATCTTAATTCTAATACTATATAATAAGTATTACTAGAAATTATTACTAAAAATAATTATGACTTTCCTATGAATTAATTAGGATTATCAGATAACTTTTGAACAGTTCGAACATGAAATATTTGAAATAAATAAAGGTATAAAATCGGAAAACATTTAACATAAAATGCCAAAAAGAAGTTAATTATGCAGAACTTCTAATGTAAAATAATTAATGCAGTTGATCTGTAAATAATATCCGCATAGTGTCAAAATACTTTCGAGTGTTATCGTGGATACAAAGGATATATAAAATTTCCAACAAACAAAGTGTTTCCTCAAGCAACATTTTATTTCGTGATGATTTATTTTGTATCAATCATCACGTTCTTTTATTTCCTTACATTAAATTTAATCTTGGTTATTTGTTTTATCCAATCCTAAGTAGTAAATTCCAATACTTCTTAGGATTGGATACGAATACGAAAATATGAAAAAGCAGTGATTATCAATTTTAAAAACGAGAAATGTGCTAATGTAATACTTTTATAGCAAAACGGCGATAACTTTTTTAAAAAAATAACTATCGCAAGGGTTAAAATATAATTTGGGTATAAATTAAGAATTAATTAAATTTAAAAATAAATATCTGTTCCGAGCACACAAAATAAATAAACACACACTTTCCCAAGCTGCGAATAGAAGCTTCAATGTGGCCTTCACAAAACGGGTTCAACTTTCCTTCATTACTTGAAAAATATTGAATAGAAATAAAAAGAGTTGATTCTAAAAGTACACATAAATTGTACAGAATGGAAATTTAAGAAAATATATCTCAAAATATATTTTCGATGTGCTACAGAAATTAACTACAACTATGAATTATTGAGTGATTGCTTATTAAAGTAGCACTGAAAAGAAATACGAAGACTATTGGAGACGGATCTCGTCCTTTTGAATGTCGGTCAAGGGGCGAAGACAACACCGAAGTTGGTACTTCCCTCTCCAGACTTCCACTCCCCACCAATGGGAGAATTTGGGACCTCAACTAGATTTAATGTGCATCAGCCCCGCTACATGGTGGAACTTTAGTGGCATCAGGACTCGAATCCGACGAAAGTAAAGCCAGTCATAAATCCGGGACCACGACCACCAGATTAACTCGGCCACATTATTCATTTGAAAAAACTGTCTCAAATAAAAAAAGAACAAAATAATTACAGAACATTTTACTGCATACATGTATTAGTTAAGTCTGTCCGGACCTAAGAAATCCCATCAGGTGTTGCCATCTTCTTTTATTTAGCCTTTGAGCCGGGTTCACTAATTACTAGCCAGTGTCCATGTCGAATGGCTAGCCCGACGCTGGACTCCCGGTTAACTTCCCAAGCGAACTCATTTATCGATCCTAGAGGGATAAACGCTGAATTGACAGTGACCAACTACCCAAGTTGAAACTGGGTCAGCAGTGCTCTCTGTTAAACACTCTAACCACTACACCACCGCGGTCGCAATTTTTATACGAAACAAAATAAAAATTAGGGCTTTCAAGATTTATCAAGCAATTTTATTAGAATACAAATTTCTGTGAAATGTAATTTGCTGCAACATTATAGTTTATTAATTATCCAATAAATTATTTAAAAAAAAGAGCCCAATGTAATTATAATTTATTATTAGTTTATATTTATTTAAATTTATTGCTGGTTAAATTGAAAAGCATTTCTCTAAAAAAGAATGTGTGTTATATAATATCAAATGATACACATATATTAGAACTCGTACTCTAAATAGAAAAAGAAGTTGATATCTTGGAGTACTTCATTGATTATTAATTATTTTAATAATTACCAACATTTCCTTTCCCTAAAAGACGGTCGAAAGTGTCTCCAATTAGATTCAGTCAGCCAAAAGGAAATTTTTATTGATCCATAAATCGTTCTAGATTCTTTTGGCACACACATTCTGAAAAAATTCCTCATTATTTATTCTACACCGATTATTGAAAAGAAATACGTTCAAAGAATTTTATATTATTTTATTACTTAAGAAAAAATTATTAGATTACATATGCAAGCAAATGAATTCTCTAGTAATTATTACACTTAATATAAGTAGCATATTAAGAACCAAATAGTGACAAAAAATTCTCTTAGATTTCATTTACATGTATTTCCTTAGTAGTAAGCTAGAATTAGAGGACTTGTGAATATAGCTTCCGAAACTCTTTCATCGTCTTAAGGAATTTATATTCGATGAAAAAATAAAATTGAAAGGTGTTTGCTCTATAGCATTTTGATTGATTTATTGGTTGGTTTTATTAATGTCGCACTAGAAGCAACATGAGGGCTACTGTCGACGGACCTTATAATTTTGAACCTCGATCGAGTGATGAGGAAGACACCTGAGCAGGCCCCTCCCTCTCCAAGCTTTCACACCACGGAGAATTCTGTGAGCCTTGACAGATTAAGCGTGCATCAGCCACGGCTACACGGTGCATCTTTAAGGGTATCAAGGCTCGAGCCCACGACTCAACGAAAACCGCATTCTGTGAGTCCGCGACTATGACCTCTAGGCTACTGTGGCCACGCAATAGCATTTTTAAAATAAATTTTATCTGTATAAAATAATCCTAAAAACATACCATTATGCCAAGTATTCTATTTATAAAAAAAAAAACAGTAAACCGCAAATACAGAAAATAAAACAATGATTAAATAATATTGTGGGAAGCAGAGATGGTAACATTCTCAGGAGTAGATTTTTCTTATGCTAAATTTCGTGATCTCCTTTGAACATGTGGGTAGAAGTGCAGACACAAACCATGATGGGATCACTTCAAAAAAAATTCTGAATCTTTGTTAAATTCAATTTAATCCTTTCATTTTAAATTCCTACTATTAGTTCACATTCTCCCTATATATATTTATATACTTGTTCAAATTTTCAATCGTTAATAAAATACTTTTTAATCATCCACTCAAGTTCAAATACATTTTTTTAAACTCGTAGTGAATGACACTTGATGTTAGTACAGTTTTTTTTCAAACATTAAATCATTAATTAAATTTAATTGGGGAAAATGCAGTTTAACCCAACCACTTGGCGCGATTTCAAAATTTGCCAAACTTGGTGATTTTTTTTTTTTTTTTGGCTGAACGTTAAGTCCGTGTAGCGGAACAGGGTAGCCACATTTGGCAAAATACCACCAAATAATTCCTGTCACCAAGGGAGGTTGGTCTAAACTGCATTCCAACCATTTAATTTACCGGATGAATTAAGAAACAAGCCAATGCTTCTACTATGTCATTTGTCATGCAATGGAAAAGTTGGTAGAGCGTCAGTGTAGAATCATGCATTCGAATCTAATCTCGTTGAAGCATAAATTTTTTTTATTTGGTTTTCAAATAATTATTTTTAGCTTTATGTGGGAGAAAAAAATTTTCTCTTATATAAGATATTTAGCAGGATATAAATTTAGGAATAAATACCGTCAGAGACGAAGCGTGTAGATCGCTGGAAAAATTTTCTTTTGCCACTTAATATTGTGAATCTGTCATATGTATAAACATATTTATATTAATTCTAATTATTTAATAAAAAGTAACTAAAATAAAAATTTTCTTTGTTGACTTAAGTAGAAATTGATTTAAAATTTTTTTTTATATTACTTGTTTAATTTAGTTTTTCATTTGAAAGTATATCCAAAAATGCAATTATGAAAAAGAATTAATCATTTTTGTTGCTTGGAAAAAACTTAACGAAAGCTCCTCAAGCCTGCAGAATACTACATTGATTGCCTATATTTAAGAGCGATTGATGCTGAAGAAATTGTAAGGTCTTATAGATTATAAGGTATTAAGGAATATTATCCTCAAATCGCATCATTCACATTCAAAGTTATCATTACGTCATTAATTTTGAAATTAAAAATTTTCATTTTTTCCTAAATTTTTTTATAAAAGAGTCGCTTCAGTGTGAAAACAAAAGAAAGAGAGAGTATGTTTTTCTTTTACTTCGCATGACAAATCAAGCCGCTCTTTCATGTACATAATGATAACGCTACTAAAATTTTCCTCATAGATGAAAATAAGTGCCCTTTTTCACAATAAAGAGATCAACTGGTTGAATGATTTACCCTGAGACAAGTTGCTTATACACTGCATGCCATTAAAATTGCAACACCAAGAAAATCACATGAAAGGAAGAAGAGGTTGCGATATACAAATGATTAGTATTTCAACGCATTTAGAAGACGCAGGAGGTAGAAATGACATATGAAGCACTGCATAAAAGAAAAGTCGTGTAGTGGATTTCTCATTCGGTAAGAGCTTTGTGTGGTTGGAGTTTGCTCAGAATATCGTGTTATGCCTCCACTAAGAAGAAATTCTTACCAGCAAGTGTCGGAATTCGATACATAGAACATGATCGTTGATTATCAAGAGTGTGAATTATCGTTCCGTGATGTCGCGGTCGCATTGGTCGAAATCCAACCATTGTCATGCGAATATGGAATCAATGGGTTCTGAGGGTCACATTGAATGGAATGCAGCATCTCCACGCCCTCGCATGACTAATGCCTGAAAAGACAGACATGTTCTGAGGTCGGCCTGCAAAACTGTTCAAACACATCAGAACCATTATTCAAGAAATGGGCATGTTTATAGAACGCTCAGTATCCACTTCTACGGCTCGATGATGTTTCCTGCAGCGTGGACTTTCAGCATGGCGACTATTACTTCGGCTTCCGATGATAATGCAGCAAAGAGAGACGGTTACTGGTGCTACGAACGACAAAGCTGGATACAGGAATGGCACAATGTTGTCTTTTCAGACGAGTCCCGGTTCTACGTGCAGTATTCTGATAGCCGTATACGTGTCTGGAGGCTCCAAGGAGACCACTCGTCACCTGCTTGTATTCGATATCGGCATAAGGGCCCTTCACCTGGTGTGATGGTGGGGGCAGTCATTGGGTACACGACGCGCACATCTCTAGTTCGGATTGACGGTAATTTGAAAGCATATCGGTACATTTCTGACAACTTACCCACATTGGTTGTACCCTATGTTCGAGGCCTGCCAAACGCCATCTTCCAACAAGATAATTCAAGACCACGTGTTGCACGACGTATTCTGATCTTTCTCAATTTGCAGAATATTCGATTGTTGCCTGGTCTGAAAGGTCTCCAGATGTATCACTCATTGAAAACAACTGGTCATGGGTTGCTGAGAGAATGGTCCGCTACCCTTCTCCAACTAATATGGTTGATAGTGCGTGGCATAAACTTGAAGCAACATGGAATGAGTTACCCATTTCTTTCATTCAAGCCCAGCTCTACTCCATGTCTAACCAGATAAGGGTTTTTTAGCTGCCAAAGGTGGCAGATGTTTTTACTAATTTCGCAACCCTGTAAATATCCAAATTGCTTGTAAATTTAATCATTTTGTCTTCATGCCATACTGTTTACGTACAATAAATATCTTTTTTGTATTTGCTTTCCTTCATGATTTTTCAAATTTAATGGCCAGTAGTGTACTTCTGAGAGCTGAGAAGATCCCTAGTTCCAGTAGCAGATGTAAACGCGTCAATAGACTTCGCGGATCATTTGCAACGATGCTTCGCCTGTCGGCGATATGATAGTGGTCATGATCGCGACCTCATAACCGCATTACTTCCGTCGAGTCGTAAATTGACGCCGCCAGAGACCCTTCATGTAGCGGGGTTGATGCACGTGAAATTTGTTGAGACTCCAAGTCCTCCTGTAGTCGCAGTGTGCAAATTTGGAGGGGGAAGTGCCTCCGAGATTTGACCGAGGTTCAAAATGACGAGGTCTGACGCAAATAGCCCATACTTTGCTTCTGAGTGCAATGTTAAATAAAACAATCAACCAACCATTTCCTGTCGGCTTTTCGACGAGCACACAGAAATTTAGCAGTTTCAAATAGATGGTATCGTTTCAGCGCCGAGTGTATGCGCTACTTTAATTGCATTTGGTTATTATGCATTTATCAGAAATTGTAACACTTCCCCACAAAAAGACTTTCTGGAATAATTGATGGTAATTATTATTATTACCTTTCTAAACACTGCTATTACTAAAGACTGTCGAAAAAAGTCGAGAGTCGACAAAAAAGGAGAAAAGTCGAGAAAAATATGTCATAGTTAATCAAAAGTTTTATTAAAAAGGAAAGAAAACTCGTAAAACACTATATGCAGCACCACTAGGGATGCGTATTAGATAGGATTAAGAACAAATTCCTCGAAAGTTTCTATCATTCACGAACACTCCCATTAGTTCGACTTCAACCTACACCAAAAAAAAAAGCTTAAAAACTCAATTCGCTTATTGAGATGATTGGATTGAAATGCTTCGAAGAGATGCTGTTTACTTAACAAAAGTTAAGCATCTGATAACAAATTCTCTGAAGAAGCCATCTCCAACGTAGAATAGAAAATGTTATGGAACGGTTCAAAAACCTAATCCTGTTGAAAGGATCGCATCATCGATCGACATACTTTCATTTATTTCATAATGGTGGAATCTATGAAAATGTTTTGGAAAAAAAACTGCTGGAGCGACTAAATATCACTTTCCTATTAAATCAGTATGGTATTTCAAGAAATCAAGATTTGAGTGATTTGAAATTGTATACCAATGACTCGATTCTTTAACAAAACCACAAGAGTATAATTGGTTGATTGGTTGGTTTTATTAACGTCGCACTAGAAGTAACATAAGGGCTATTGACGACGAACCTCGTAATTTTGAACCTCGGTCAAGTGACGAGGACGACACCAGAGCTGGTACCACCCCCTCTCCTATCTTTCATACCACGCCAACGAAAGGACTTTGAGCCGCGACAGATTTAACGTGCATCAGCCCCGGCTACACCGTGGGTCTTGTGGCAACAAGGCTCAAACCCACGACAAACGAAAACCGCCGGCCGCGACTCCCGAGACCAAGGCCATTAAGCTACCGTGGCCACCCTAACAGTATGCATAGATTAATAAGCAATGTGAGGTGTCCATAGGAAATTTTGCAAGAGTTTCATAGAAGTTGGACGAATAACTCCAATGATGAATAAACGTTATCTGTAGATAAATATTCCAATATCTAGTAAAATAAGTATCTAGCCAGATCGATATAGATTACTAGCAAAATGATGTCCGAATCAGCAAGGCAACCGTTGCTCAGATCATTTCAACTTATTACTCTCATTTAATTTTGAAAACAGCTTCAATAATTCATTTCTGAAATAATTGTAGATAATTGAATTTATGAAAATAATTTTTCAAGATTCATTTTATGAAAATAATTTTTCAAGATTCATTTTATGAAAATAATTTTTCAAGATTCATTTTATTAAAAAAAAATTTCACAATTTATTTTTCAAAAAAATTGATGTATTGAAGAAACGATCTCTAATTCAAAACTATTGGAAGAGAAAATTGGTAAAACACCATCACAGTAATTTCTTTCCGTCATATTTTTGTAATACGAACCCTTTTCCACTAGAATTAAGAAAACTGATTGCGTTGCGATTTATATTCCGTTGAAGGCCCTAAAGGGAAAGTTGTTGCGAGCAGGAGAAAACTCCGCTGAAAGCAAGTTCTCGCGAAAAAAAAAATCCTCGAGTTGGAGAAAGGAAAACAATGTCAAACGAAAACAAGGCAAGGCGTTTGAAATGCGTAGAAAATCCATCTCTGTACAACTTTGCGAGAGCAGGGTCATGACGCTCCCATCTAGGCGCGTGCCTCGGTGACCCCATCCACGAACTCCCACACAAGTTCCCGAGAAGGTAACCAAACCAAAGAGACGGAAGACGCACCTTGAAATTTAGTTTTTGTTATTCCCACACGATCACAGAAAGCATTCCTTTGAATGTAAGGCACTCAGTTGGCGAAAGTAAAATACGTTCAAAATAGTTAATTTAACTGAGAAACATATAATCAACTAAATTCAATAAAAGGCATAGTTTTACGATTCAGGAACGTCACCTAAAACGAATTTATATACAGGCATGCAAAAAAAAAAAGAGCTCCAAAATCACGAATGTAAGGGAAGGAAACACAGTTATAAAAACAGACAAAAATATGAAATAAGAAAAACAAAAAGTGACAAAGCTCTAAAAACACAAAAACAAGTAATAAAAAAACCCACTATTAACGGAAAGCTAAAATTGATTAAGAAAAACCAACTTAACCGCCAGAGTACTAAAAGACAGGGGAAATGTGCAATCCTCGGGAGCGGTAAAACTGGATAAATATGAAAGAGATTACTGATAGTCGTTAGGGAAAAGAATCCCCTTTCTTATAGTTCTAATCTTAACACTGGGAAAATTTATCAATGCTCAATGGTTCAAAAGTGTATTACACACGATGGATGTTGAATCGGTGAAAGAGTCACTATTACAGTATTTAAAGAATCCCAACTAATTCAAATACTACTAAACGTTGTGTCAAAAGTAGACATTTTACTTCAAAACAAATTGAAAATTCTTATTTTCTATATTTATAATAATATGACATTTATTTAAATATAGAAAAGAATGTAGGAGACTCAAAGAATGTATGTGTGGTTAGAGAATTCATATTCAATGTCCTCTCCCTTTCTTTTCTCTCAATATTTAAAGTACTGTTTGGTCCTGCTAGTCTTTTACTATACATTTTACGTGTCACTTGACCGTGGTAGCCTGCTGGTCATGGTTGCAGACTCGTGGTAGGCAGTTTTCGTCGAGTCATGGATCCGAGCCGTGATGCCACTAAAGACCCGCCGTGTAACGGAGGCTGATGCACGTTAAAAACAGTTGAGGTTTCAAGTCCTCCCGTTGGCGTGATGTGGGAGTTTGGAGAGAGAAATTCTAGCTCACGTGTCATCCTCGCGCCTTAATCTAGGCTCAAAATTATGAAGTCCGTTGCCAATAGCCTTCGTGTTGCTTCTTAGTGTGACGTTAATAAACTATCTCTCATATTCACGAGTCATTTTTCCATTTATACACACTTCGGTGACTATGTGCATAATATTGTTTAGTATACGTTGATAAGATCCATGAATGTATCGAAATATATAAAATTAATTTCATGATTGTTTAAAAAAAGCAGAACAAAACCCAAAGGTGACTTGTAAAAGATAAAAGTTCAATTAAAATTGCTGATTTAGTTTTTAAAACTTTTTATAATTGTCTTATTTCAATGTTTCGCAAATCGATTTTCAAGTGAGATTTGGTTTTTATTAACGTCGCACTAGAAGCAACACGAAGGCTATTGGCGACGGACCTCGTCATTTTGAACCTCGGTCAAGTGACGAGGACGACATTTGAGCTGGCATTCCCCTCTCCTAACTTCCACACCACGCCAATGGGAGGACTTATGTGCTTCGACAGATTTAACGTGCATCAGTCCCGTTACACGGCGGATCTTCAGTGACATCAAGACTCAAACCCCCAACTCGTCGAAAGCCGCCGGCCGTGAGTCCGCGACCATAACCAGTAGGCTCCCGCGGCCACATCTTTTAAAAGGATATTAGCCTTTGTTGCTCCACATCCCACAAAAAACCATAAATCAATCAAACAATATATATGGCTATTGTATTATAGTTGAATCTTGATGATTTACATTTTAGATAATCAAAGGAGTGATAAAAAAAAGTTTATTTCTATTAAAAAATAGATTTTTACAAGTCAATCAACTAAACAGTTCGATAGCAATATTAAAATAAAAAATGAAAAGAATTGTATATGATTAAAAAAGGGCATCTGATGACCATGTTTAACATCCATGGGTATAGAATATACATAAAAAAAAGGAAAAAGTACAACTAATCCTTGTGAAATCCCCCATTCAATTTGAAAAAAATATTTTCTTTTTGGATCCTCGAATTAAAAGGCAAACTGGCAATGATAACTAACAATCGTCCTCCTGGTTATATGTTTAATAGAAGAATTCGGAGAAAGCCTTAAAACGCTTCTCCTCAGCTATTTGGGTGGGTTCCGCTCTTCAGAGTCGCTTAGACGTGAAATGATTTTTAATCCAGAAGAAAGATTTCGTTTCAACAAAACTGAAAAGTAGTGGTTAGAAAGCAGACAAAAAGAAGAAAAAGGATCAAAGCAGAGAGAATAAATGATATTTTAAAATATTGGAACCACACTTGGAAAGAATCAAAAACTGTCTTATGATTATGGAGTCAAAAAACAAAGATTTCATTCTGCGATTTATATATATATATATATATATATATATTTATATATAGTAGGGATACGGCTTTTTTTCAAATAGTAGGTTATTTTACGGTAAAATTTAAACTATTAGCAAAAATTTCGTGGCTTATACATTTTCTATATAAATAAACTCAAATTTGTAAATATTCAATTATAATTCAAATAGCCATAAAAGTATACTGACACTAAGATAATGTGCAGTGTGAGTAAAAAAAATTCGCAATAATTTGAAACATCTTATAAATACGCTAAAAAGATGCAAAATTTTGCATAGTTATGTAATTGTTAATAAAGACTTTAACTCCTCGGAAACATTAAACAAACTGTGATTATACAGGAAGAAATAATTTACTTACCTAAAAGATACATCTATTTTAACACATCAAAAAAAAGAAAACAATTACAAATCTTCCCTTCAATCTTTTTAATTTCGTACTTATCATCATTTTTTTCTTAAGGCTTTTAAAATAAGTTGAGTTCTCAATGTATATATTTTGTTCCTGCGTTTATTTCTGGTATTTTCTGGAAAATTTTTAGAGAATTTGCTAGAAAGGAGAAAAATAATGAATTTGATGGAGGAAAAAAGCAAATAATTATAGGAAATATATAGGAGAAATTGTTCAAAGAAGCCATTGTATGGATAAGAAAGTCATTGGACAGAACACCAAATGTAAATAGGTAAAGGATTTTCAGAGAACAAGACATATATTGATGTAGAAATGAAAATTGTAGTACGAGAAGTCAAAGCAAATCCGGTTGTAAGGGCTGTAAAATACCTCAAAACATCAAGAAAGACAGTAATCGCAAGTACTATAAGAAGGATTCTTAATGAACACGAGTTACATGATAGGAATCCGCATAGGATATCATTCATGTCTAAAGTTAGCCAGGAAAAATATCTGACCTTTGCTAAAGTGTACAATATCAAGGATTTCAATTTTTGGAATAGTATGTTATTAAATGATGAGAAAAATTGGAAATTTTTGGCACTGAGAAGCAGCCAAAAATTTGAAAATAGAAATTGCTGTAAAATATGCAGTTAAAACTATTAAATATGGGGACAGCTCTGATAAAGTCGGGGGGGGGGGGTATTTGGCGGCAGCAGGGTTGGTAAATTTAGTATTTATCAAATCTACAATGATCAAAATGAGCTGTTCAACTATCATGATAGAAAATATCTAGAATTAAGAAATCGGAACATTATGATGGCGAACACGAAGATGCATTTAGAAAATTGTACAGTATAAACATTTGAAGCTGTAGAAGAAATCTTTGACGGGAATCGTTTTTAAGCGTTTAAATTTAAAATTTATCATCAAAATTTTACAAAACTGCTAAATAAGGCTAACTTTGTTATGAGGAACCAATTAAAAAAACAGTCGTTAAACTAAATTGTTAAAGACATATAGACGAAAAGTATGCAGGTGATTTTTTTAGCCTAGTTAGTGACTAAAATAAGTGTGAATTAGACATTCTATCAAAATTAATGTGAGAATTACTCATTCCACAAAGATTTCTGTGAGCTATAAAGATAAAATAATTTTTAAGTTTTAAACAAATTATTCAGTTTTTATTTTCATTTATTTACTCATTTTTGATTTTTTTAGTTTTTTTTTTATTTTTTATTGTTATTTATTTATTTTGGCATCTAGTACAATGCGTCCACCACCTCATGGTTCCAAATACAGATTTTTTTTATTCATCACATTAACTTCGTCATATAAAAGGCATTATCAAACAATTATTTTATGTAGATAACATTAAAAATATAATATAGTCATTTTTATACTTTCATTTTAATAGGGTAAGCTCTTTACTTACCAAAATTCAAATCTTGCTAGAAGAACGTAGTGAACCCAAAACAAAAATGCTAAATAGAATTTTCTATTTGGTTAATTAAGTGAATGAAAGATAAGTATATATACAGAAGGAGGGGATGGTATATCTTATATATCTCAGTTTAAGTACATTTTCTTTTCCTTTTCATCATTATTACGAACGAATATATATAATATATACTTGTTGAATTTTGATGAAATTTGGTATATACACATATATAAACAGACCGTGGGGAAACCATTTCTGCAATAAAAAATTGTTCACATTTTGACCACTAGGGAGGATTGAGGGTGTCTAAAGAAGGACAAAAAATCTGTCAGAATCATTAAAATTTATTCAATTGCAGAATGTGCTCAACGTGTGCTCCATTGACATCAATCACATGTTGAAAGCGCATTATAGCGTGTTCAATAGTAGCGCGAAGAAACTTTCGAGGGATTCCAGCAACATGGCTTATAATGCTACCTTTCAACTCACATAAAGTCCTCATTCCTAATCCATAAACATTGTCTTTTAGGAATCCCCACAGCCAGAAATCACAGGGACTTAAGTCGGGTAAACCAGAAGACCAGGCATCCGGAAAAGCTCTGGATATTACACGATTCTCGCCAAAATTAGATCGAAGCAATTCTTTGACTTGGCGCCCAATATTGTGAGTTGTTCCATCTTGCATGAAGACAGTGGTCTGCAAACATTACCTTTCCTGTACAGCAGGAATGGCCTTCTGTCAGAGAATTTCACTGTACCATGCATTCGTGAAAGAGCACGTTTTATCACCATGAGGAGTGAGAGTTACAAAGAAAAACGGTTCGAGGATAAAACCGGCAGTAAATCCACGCCATGTAGTCACGAAATCAGACTGCAGTGGTTGTTGGTGCAGGACTTGAAGCACTCCATATGCGGCAATTATGATTTTTCACAGCTTCTTCTAAAAAAGGGACGTCTTATCTTACCATAGAATTTTCCAAGGCCACGCATAATCAACTTCCATTCTCGTCTAAAACCGGCAAACAAAATCAGAGCGTTTTGGTGGTCTTGAGGTTGCAGCATTTCCACTATGTTGATCTTATACGGATACCATTTTAAAATGGATCGCAGAATTATTCGTGCTGTTGACCACAGAATCGCCAACTCTCGTACACTTATCGAGCATTTGTTGAAGAATTGCTGGAAATGAAGGCTCTTTCAACCCCAGAAGTAGAGAGTTCTTCGACAATTTCATTCGCAACCGGTTTCCATCCTCTTCCTGACAATACGTCCAAGTCTCCAGTCAATTCAAATTTCCTAATCATATTCTTCAAATCATTCTTAGGTATGGGACCTTTTCGCAATCCCTTTAAACGGCAATATTTACACAGTAAAGCTAAAAAGCTAAGCTATTGCTGCCTTTCTGAAAAAACAATTTTACCACTAAAACTCGATCTTTCTTCAGTAAGGGCATGATTAACGGTGACAAAGGCACGCAGAATGATTTTTCTAGCTCTGACTGCAAGTATCTTTAAATGTTTGATTGATTTGCATAAGGAATTTTCGAAAAGAGCTATTTGATGGTCAAAATTTGAATTTTTTTATTGAAGAAATTTTTTCCTCATAGTCCATATGATGCATATACCAAATGTCATTAAAATCCGATAAACAGAACTGGTTCTATAGGGATCTAAATGGGGACACTTTAATTATAACCCCCCCGTGTTTATATATATATATATATATATATATATATATATATCAACAGAGAGAGAGATTCAAACATATGCAAAATACATTAAATTAAACAAAAAGGAATTAAATTTCTAAATTTAATATTAAAGCAAGTAATAATATAAAAGCTGAAAGAGAATAAAAAATAACTATGTCTATAATACTCCCTCGGATTTCCGACAGATATCGAACCAGAGCACAACCCGGTTACCGAAAACATCGGATTGTTGGAAAATCTTTAAAAATAACGCATTTAAACAACAAAAGCAATGTATTATTGTATTAAATTTACTACAGTTGCAATAAGTATCTGTCTACTTTCCTCATTTCTTACTGGAGAATCCAATAGTGTTTATAGTACAATTACGCGACTCTGAGTCCTTAACAAACTATAAAAAGTTTAGTTTACGTCTAGGAGCTCGTTTCAATCCTATCTCTCACGCGTGAGTACAGGATGCGTCTCTGACAACCCTTCTCCAGAACGAAAGAGGAAGTACCCCAATTTTCTTACATGTTACATACATGTTACAACAGTACATGCAAATAAAATGTTACGTACGAAATAGCCAGAATACTAAGAAAATATACTGTTTCCTGTTAATAGTCAATATTCTAAATTGAAGTAGAAGGCTTAAAACAATTTTCTATGAATTATAAGATTATGTAAGAACGCCAGATTACTGGCAGGCTAGAAAGACGAATTGCTGGATTATACAGGAGCACTATGTATGTATGTATATATATATATATATATATATATATATATATATATATATATATACAAGGGGTGTTCAAATGAAAAGGCACGAAACGGCACTGTGGGTAAGTAAGAAGACTTTATTTAAGTATACACCATAGGCCTGAGCACAACGATATCCCCTTGATTAAAGAGCCAAAGGATTCCTTGTTCCCAGAATCCTGTGGCAATGACGAGACCCAGTCCTTCACATTTTCATTCAGTTCATCGTCCGAGTGAGTTGAAGCGCTTCCCTTTTAGATGTCTTTTCAGGGGACCAAACACATGGAAATCGCAGGTCGACATGTCTGGGCTGTAGGGCAGATCGTCAAGCTGTTCCCATTTGAACATGGCCAGTTCTCCGTGTGTGACCCTGGAGACGTGTGAACGCGCATTATCTTGGAGCAGAACCACACTCTCCGAGAGCAGTCTCGGTCTTTTGTTCTTGATGGACTTGCGTAGGTTTCGGAGTGTTTCACAGAACATATCTGAATTAATGGTTCCTCTGTACTCGAGGAATTCAACAAGTAGCGGACCTTGACCGTCGAAAAAGACGGTGACCAACACCTTGCCTGCTGACACCACGACTTTGAAC
>BMAW01115846.1:84361-95997 GCA_019974015.1 Nephila pilipes | reverse complement strand
ATATATGCATTTTCCTTCGCTATCAGCGTATTTGAATAAATTTTAAATATTTCATGTGAGTTTTAGAAACCCTATATTTTAGTAAGCGCCTAGCAGGTCTACAATATGTGTCTTTTACATTTTTTTCAACCTAATTTTATTCTTCCTTTTATAATTAAATGCCTTGAATAAATGTTTATCTCCTGCCTGATCCTAGTCACAAGCAAAGTCAACAAGCATGGTATGAGAAAGATTAAGCTCACTCGGACATTTAACGAGATACGTAAATGTGTGTCTGTTATATACTCAAAAATATTTCAAATTAGAATTCCTGCGTTTAATTTACTTCAAAATCTGAAAATGTTGAGTTAAATTGTAAAAATTTTTAAATAAAAATGTTTTTTTTTTTTTTTTTTTTTTTTAATTTTGTTTATTTAAAGTATACGATAACAGATTCTGAAAATCAATTACATTGTAACACTCAAAAGCAATCACAAACTCTTTTAAAATCCTGCAATTTCCAATTGAAATTATGATGAATAAAATTAATAAAATTCATTTAAATAACATACAGAATTTAAAGAATTATTTTTCATATTTAAAGTAGTATACTTTTGCAGCATTTTATGGCTGCAACTGCCAGGTGGCTATAATCACGAAATCACGTCCGACATTGCTTCCATCGAATCATGAGTTTCAGCCCTGATGACAGTAAATGCACTGGTTATCATAAATTAAGGAAAAATCACAAAAATAGCGATAACTCTTTCAAAAGTAAGCCAAACCGTGCAAAATTTGCATATGTTGTCCACTAAGAGTAGCTGAGTAAAATTGCAATATGCAAATTAGTGACGCTGCACTCGGCTTACGTCATCTGCCTGGAGCATAAAAGTCCAAGTTTGAGAGAAAGCACACAAATTTTACTGTGATTGCGACATTGAAAATCTGAGATAGCCAATTCGTAATAATGACCTCTAGGCATCATTTGCCTGAAGAACTACGATGGAGAGCCATCGGGAGACTAGAGGCAGGGCAGAGTCAATCAGAAGTGGCCAGATGGCTAAATGTGAGTCCATCTGTGGTTCATAGACTTTGGAGGCAATTTCAAACCACAGATTCGGCATCTAGGAGGTTCAGTCAAGGACGGCCAACTGTTACGACCAGTGCCGATGACCGATATTTGACATTAAGTGCACGCAGGAATAGAACCGCTACTCTGACACATCTTAGATCCTCTCTTGCTGCAGCCACCGGAAGGTTGGTGTCAACGTCAACTGTGCGCAGAAGGCTCCACGAAGGTGGTCTGTATGCGAGACGACCAGCCATTTGCGTGCCGCTCACATCACGCCATAGGAGAGACCGTTTGCAGTGGGCTCGACAACATGTCCACTGGACGTCAGATCAATGGAGGCCTGTTCTCTTTACGGATGAGTCCAGGTTTAGTCTAGAAAGTGACAGTAGACGTTATTTGATATGGAGAGAACCTGGGACCCGTTATCATCCATCAAACATCCGTGAAAGAGATGCATACGGAAGAGGCAGTGTCTGTGTTTGGGGAGGCATATCCTTAGGAGGGCGCACAGACCTCCATGTCTTTCCAAGGGGAACCGTGAATGCTCAGGTTTATCGAGACAACATCCTTGATGCTTATGTGCGCCCATATGCCGGGGCGATTGGTGATTGCTTCCTGTTACAGGACGATAATGCAAGACCACACAGAGCTCGCATTGTTGATGATTATCTTCAACAGGAAACAATTACGCGCATGGAGTGGCCAGCTCGATCCCCGGACTTGAATCCTATCGAGCACGTTTGGGATGCTCTAGGGAGGCGTGTATCTGCCATCAATCCGCCCCCTCAGACCCTTGCCGCGCTTACATCTGCTTTACAAGAGCAATGGCTCTCACTTCCTATTGAACTGATAGACCGCATAATTGAAAGCATCACACATCGCTGTTTGTGCTGTATTGCTTCTAGAGGCAATCATATTCCATATTAAAGGTACTTTTTCTATTGCAAACCGATACTTCCAATTTGTTTATTTTATACATGTGCTAATTTCTATACTACTATTAATGTCTGATAATTTCTTTTTATGTTGTTTAATACCTTACTATGTGTTGTATATTGTGGGTAAGTTTCATAAAATTCCATGTGTAATTTCTTGAGTTATCGCGATTTTTGTGAATTTTCCTTAATTTATGATAACCAGTGTAGTTGTGCAGAGGAGCTGATACACATTAAATCTGTCGACGTCCCAAGTCCTTGCGTTAGTATGGTGCATAAATTTAGAGAGTAGGGAGTCAGTTTAGGTGTCATTCTCGTCATTTGACCGGAATTCAAAATTGGGAGGTCCGTCGCCAAACCCCCCTAGTGTTGCTTAGCCACTTAGTGTTGCTTACGACGTTAAAAAGCCTTCCATCTGCCGCATTTGAAAGAGAAGATTCATAGTTGCGTTAACTATTTCATAATTAACTATTATAGTTACGACTCTGGTAAAAGATAACAGAATCATTCTATTGGTTAGAGTTTCATGTACATTCATTGCGCACTGTAAGAGATAATTTATATCAATTACTGACTTATTCGCTGTTCTATTCTGCTGTAATGTATTCAGAAAATGTCATTCTATTTCTATTATAGCGATACCATTCTTTTAACTTTTGAGGCCATCACTGTTATTTTAGAAAAGGAATTTTTTTTTCAACAAGCATTAAAATCTTAGCAAATATTTCACACAATCGACTTCCTTGGTTTACGTGTGGCATTTCTGTAGCAACCGCCAGACTGTGTAAATCTTAGTTAAAATATCATAAGGACAAGATTTATAAACTTTTTCTGACTTATCTTGAGATGTGTGGTTTCAACTTTCATTGCTAAAATTTTGCCGCCTTTAAAAATGATGGAAAATATTTATTGTTATGTGTTTCCTCTGCAAGTTCGTTGTTGCAGAAAGTGGTATTTCTAATATTTCTATTGCAATTAAAATTTGTCTATTTCTTTAATGGGATGTTTCTCTTCAGGAAATACGATTTGTTAATCATTGTTCCGAATAATATAATTGAAAATCTCGACCATTTCATCCGTCTTCTGTTGAAACACAACCACATAAGGTAATTTATTTAAAAGTTGTAAAATAACGCTAAAATGTGCATAATTAATATTCAAGAAGATACTTTGATTGACAAAAACTAAATCACAAATACACATAGATACATGATTCTACGATAATAGCTTAAATAGAATTAATGGAAAGTGGAAAAATTTTCTCATAGAATTATATGAATAGAAATGCGTTCTTTTTATTTTAAAATATAGAGACGGAAAATGCGGTAATGAAATTCATTTGTGACTTTTCAAATAACGAGACAGAATTTCGTGAAAATTAACGAAAGCTATAGAAATCAAGTTGTTTATTTTATTGATTTCTGGAGGGAAAAGGTACCGATGGAATAGCACCAGGAAAGGTTTCTTTCTTTCGTATTTGAAGAATTCCTAATGAAAATCGATCGCGTCTTCGGGCCTTTAAAAATGGAGCCATCTACTTCTTTCAAATCTTTTTTTTTTTAAATCCAGTGATACGATAAACGGTCAAAAAAGACACTATATAAAATAAAACATTTTATTCGGTGGATTAATTTCCATGTAATAATACCAATGCTTACTAGTGGTTTTATTTTTTATACTTGTTAGAAATTCTTTCCTTGTGTCTGTTTTATGAGTGTTCATATTTAGATTGAAATAAAATGGTTTGGTTTAATATGTATACAGTTCTCAACAAATGAGAATAATGAAAACTTGAACATTTAGATTTTTCAGAAGGATTTTTCAGCGATAGGTATTTCAACAATATCAGTTTTTCATGACAAATTACAAATTAGGGCTTAAGAGGATGATTCCCATTTAAATTAAAAATAATACACACATATTAAAATGTGAGTAATTCTAAAACTTTAAAAAATTAAAAATAAGAAAAAATTATGTAAATTTTAAATAAGTCTTAAACGCTCATACAGGGTGTTTTAAAACTCATGGACATGAATTTAAGAGGAGATGGAAAACATCTAAACAAGCAATTTTCACCATGCATAGGCGAACAGCAGCCGTGAAAACGTTCGGGAAACGCGCTGCTTGTACAATCTTTCGGCTTCTATAGCATTCCCATTCGCAAGACCATACATAAAATGTATGTCCGCATTTTGCTGATTAATCTGCGTCGCCATACCTCCTTAAATTCACAGTAGCAATGAAGATGAGTAAAAAAAGTCATGCCTTATGCTTTCCATTATAGTGCCGTCTAGTGGTTAATCGCTTGCTCTC
Source organism: Nephila pilipes (assembly GCA_019974015.1). NCBI lineage: Eukaryota > Metazoa > Arthropoda > Arachnida > Araneae > Nephilidae > Nephila > Nephila pilipes. The sequence goes on along the minus strand of BMAW01115846.1, from coordinate 91,698 downwards.
CGCCTATGCATTTGTAAGATGAAAATTTCTTGTTTAGATGTTTTCTACCCCCTTTAAATGTTTGCCCATGAATTTCGAAACATCCTGTATAATTAAATATTACAATCCCAAATCGGAGTGGTGGTCGTGGTAGCCTAGTGGTCATGGTCACAGACGGCGATTTTCGACAAATTGTGGGTTCGGGCCCTGATACCACTAAAAATCCGCTATGTAGTGGGGGCTGATGCACGTTACATATTTCGAGGTCGTAAGTCCTCCCGTTGAAGTGATTGAAAAAGAAGTGAGAAAGTTGGGAGAGGAAGTCGGAGTGATTGAAAAGTTGGGAGAGGGAAGTTCCAACTCTGTTGTCATCCTCGTCACTTGACCGAGGGTCAAAATTATGAAGTCCGTCACTGAAAGCTCTCGTGTTGCTTCTCAGGGCAACGTTTATAAAAACAATCCCAAATCAAAGTTTAAAAGTTTAATTTGAATAATACAAGAAAATATTAAGATTTATACCGATTATATTTAGTTGAACATTTTAACGATGATTATTTCAGACTAACCCACAAATATATTACTCACAAATCGAATTTCAATCCTTAAAAGGTATCATTGTTTAAAAATCACATCATGCGAAATATTTTTTCTAATATTATTGAAAAACCATATTACTGGTAACACTGATTTTTCCTGTTATCATTTACATCGTCAGTAAGAATACCTTTAACATAAAAAAGTTCACTATTGGGTTTTTTTTTTTTTTTTTGTACTTCGTTAGCTGCGCTGCAAAGGAAAAAAAATTCTGGGATTTCTCTAATGAGAAGTAAAATAAGTAAATATTTTAAAATCACTTCATGAGAAAATTTAATATGCCGTTCAGCACCGTAGTTATAATTTTTGTTTCTAGTAAAACAATTATAAGCTGAGAGGTAAGGAAGTAATGGTTTTAGAAGTGTTTTTATTCTCTAATTTTATTTTACGTATTTTATTTTATTACCTTCAAGGTAATTTTATAACTTACAGTACCCAAAAAAATTAAAATGGAAAAAAATTTGTTAGACACAGATAATTTTAGTGATAATGAGGACAACATAAGTAAAAATGAACAAAATGTAGAAGACGATGACGAGTAGAATGATTATGTAAACTTAATTGAGAATGCCATGGAAGAAAGTGCTGAAATTGTAAGTGATGAAGAAATGCCTATCATCCGCAACATTATTTGCGATTACTGAAAGAAGTGAATTTTATAATTTTCATAAAAAGTGAAATCCTTATTATATATCTAATCTCCTTCACCTGTCTTTATTAAATTTATAAAGTAAAATTCATTCACTGGAGCAAAATTACGCCTTGTAACCGTTAACGTGATTTTTTAGATGATACCTTTTAAGGGTTAAGAGGATTCGCGCTTGCTTTTATACATAAAGATGATTTGAGATCTATCTTTTGTATAATTATTTGAACTCAAAAATGGGGAGATACCAATCGCTGAAATAAAAAATATAAGCAAGTAGTAGTAAAGGAAAATAAAAAGTAGCAATAGTAGAAAGTAATAGTAAATAAAGCAAGTTTTATTTATTTCTTTATTTTTTATTTTTGTTTGTCAGAGACAATATTTACAGCGAATTGATGTTGCATAAAGTTTTTTATGCTGTATGGCCGCGGATAAGTGGACGGCGGTTTTTATTGAGTTGTGGGTTCGAGCCTTGATGCCACTAAAGATCTGTCGTGTAACTGGGGCTGATGAACATTAAACATTTCGAAATCCTCCCGTTGGCATGATGTAGAAGTTGGGAGAGGGGTGCCTGCTCAGGTGTCATCCTCGTCACTTGACTGAGGCTCAAAATTACGAGGTCTGTCGCCCAAAGTCCTCGTGTTGCTTCTAGTGTGACGTTAATAAAAGTCAATCAATAATGCGCTGCAGTTTTTATTGTTTGAAAATAGTCAAAAAAGAAAGTAATTCTAAATTAAATTAAACGTTTTGGTTATAATAATTAGTATTGTTGCATATACTATTACCATAAAATAATAAACAATTTTGCAATTTTTTTTTTATTTTGTGAGCTTCATTTGTATATCACACGATTACAAAAGCACCAAAACATTTTACATGAAATCATTGATTGTCTCTATGTATTCACTTTGATATTACACTAATTAATTGTTTATTAACGTCGCATTTAGAAGAAACACGATGGTTATTTGCGACTCATCTCATAATTTTGGACCTCTATCAAGTGACGAGGACGACTCCAGTGAACTTGCACCTCACTCTTCTACCTTCACCACCATCCCAAGGTGAGAACTTTGAGCCCTGCCTCACGATGGCTCTTTAGTGGCATCAGGACTCGAACCCACGTTTTCATGGCACTGCGCTCGGTGTCATGACTACTACGCTACCTCGGCCGCTTGGAGATTTAGCCCAAATGAGTCTACTATACAATTTGCTTCCTTCTATGTTTTCAAAGGTCAATTAAAAAATTATTTTACAGTTGAAAAGTCAATGGGATACACAGTGAAACTCTTGCTTCCCTCAATCTAGAAACTTGAGTCCCTTACATCCATTAAACATAAATTTAAGAAAAGAAAATATTTATACTTATATTTTCCGAAATAATCAAAAAGTTTATGCAGTTTACTCATTTTTGATGTACTTCCTTCACAAGTTTAATCGCATTTTTATTATCCCCTTTCTTAAATAAACGAGTATGATCTTCCTCACGCGCACAAGTATTAATAGAAATTTTTTTCAAAACATCTGAAATGAAGTATAACATTTACGTTCTTTAAATTCAATTACGACAGTTAAAATATTTTTAATACTGTCATTTTGCTCATAATAAGTTCATTAGATCACATTTGACGAGTCCTCTTATTAAAGGTAAATGTCCTTTACTGATATTAAAAATAAACAGTATTAAAATAACATTTGATTACATATATAGAGAGAGAAGTCCTCCTTATAAGAAACGATTGAAGCCATAATCCAAAAAAATAAGTTTAATAACAGGGTTTTATAAATGTACAGTACCATCAATTCGAAATCATTTTGTTGTGTTTACACATTTCACATAACTTTTCCGCAAGTTTTTAATTAATACAGGTGAAACATATCATAAAAAAACATTTTTTTTTCGGAGTACTTAAATTTTTGCACAGAAATATTCTTTTCCGCGCATCCAAAGCATCTTTAGAGAGGGCTCACCCGGACGACGAGAAGAGACATGAATTCTTAAAAGCTTTTACAAAATCGATAATGGGTGAAATGAATTTCAGACCCAAAACTCCATTTATGACGGAGATAACGCTAGAAATTGGAATCTTTTCTCAGTTCTGATCTGGCTTACTTGCCAAGCTAAGTCTCTAACAAGCTCACTTTGTATAAAATAGACCTCACACGAATTTGAAGATCTAGCACTTTTATCACTTATATAGTTATAATAAAAAAAATGCAATAAAGCATTTGAATTTGTTTGCATAGATTGGTAAGATTTTAATCAAAATAAAAGGAATAGTGTGTACTTCGAGATAAATAATTTGTGCTATGTAAAACAGAGCCATTTACTATATCAGAAAATTGAGTACTATAATTAATCAGGTCCGATTGTTTGAGAGAGAAAAGAAAGCAATTTAAGAATCTATTGGTCAACTTCAAAAGCTGCTCAAAATGGCGTCCGAAGGCGTAGTTGCACAATTAACATGCACATTGATAATGACACATTGATAGAATGATGATACAAATGCAAGTCAATAAATAGGAAAAGGAAGCGATGTGAATCAACGCAAAGGATGGTTCCAATTACGCGTAATCGCTTTAAAACTCGAACTGATCAGTTCTTGGATGTTTCTAAGATAGCATCACATTACAACACTACTTACATACTGCTACCCTTAAGAGACAACGGTGACTTAAAGAATTAACGGCTATTTGCTTGATGTATTGAAAAGTAGATGATAATGAACGTAAAGCATATATATTTTATATTCAGAAGTTTCTAAAGGGTAGGAAATCTTCAACATTTAGTATTCGCCATTGATCATGGAAGACTTCGAAACCGACTCTGTGATTATTTATATTGAGGGCTTTTGGATGTTGAAAAAGAGTACCTCAAAACGTAAAGAAAGGTTTTGCAGCCTCCTTAAGTATCTCCTTTTGCTGTTTTGTGAGTTATTGCAGGATTCTGGTAATGTATCCTTACTCCCTGAAGGAAGTCGAAGATTCGGAAGAAGATTACTATATATACGACACAATGAATTTAGCGAGACGGATGATATCTGAAATAATGCTATTAACTCCAAATGGAGGGCAAAATTACCATTGCTATTATACTAATATGGGTGCTCTCCAGATAGAAACTATTTATCCAAACTATTTATTTCCGCAATAATTCTATTCCGTAATTAGCATTCGCTTAATTGGAAAATTATATGTTTACAATTTCACAGTTCGCTTTATTCAAATATCCAATCAGAACCACACACAAAATCTGTTCAGAATTATGTACAGATTTAGGAACTTTGTTCACAGCTAAAAATGATATCAAAACATTATGCTTCATTGGAAAATTAATTTTCAAGATACTCGGGGCTCTTTTTTTTTTGGGGGGGGGAGGATGGGGGATTTTTCTGCAAAATGTAATCATATCATTGGCATACATATTTTTATGAAATATATATCATTGAAAAATAAAATTTCGTTAACTTTTAAGCTTGAAATTTTCTTCACAAATCCTCCCTCGTTGAAAAGTATTCAATACGAGTTCTTCCTTTGAATTATAATAAATCATGAACTTAATATCATTTTCGATTAAACCAGGGTGGGCAATAGTTTTGGTTCGAGGGCCACTTTGTGGAAGTGAAGGCAGGCCGCATCTCTTTTAAAATGATTGCCTTCATCGGCTAACTTTGCATTTAGAAAAAGTATAAATCGTACCATAAAAATCAGTAAATATAAATTAAATTAAATAGTAGCAGTTTTATTCAATTTATTTTTTGTGTAGTTTCATGTCATCTTTCGATGCAAATACATTCAATTTTAGAATTAGTTTTATGAGACAAATATACCCTATCACCCTTTTCTACAATTTGTTTTGAAATCGGAAGTGAGATTGCTTCTTGAGATTCTCATCACAGCCTGCAAGTTAATGTCTGTCAAAGAGCATCTACATTTGCTCTAATTGATCTTCAAGTAAGAAAATTTTGTTCACAAATATATGTAGACCCAGTTATCGAAATCATATATATCCCCAGCAAATTTCTTCATTCATGGAAGTTTTTCAGCAGACAAAGATTTTTAAAAGGCAATTATTGTCACAGCATTAAACATTTTTTTCTCGGTGTGTGATCTGACTGCATGTCAGTAAGTTCAAACTGCAGATTCTCAGGTGCTGGGTCCATGGCAGCAGAGATAGAAAAAGAGATCAAATTGAATTTAAGTTCAATTTTTGTAAAAATTTGATATCTTCTTTTGACCTCTCCCTCCAAAATCTACAGATATATAATCATAGAGGAAAGACTATCAGGTACTTCCTGTTTTCCTAACAAAGGGAATTAATGCCTTCACCTTCTTGACTTACAAATATACCTAGCTTTGCTTTGAATGCACAAGGGAAAGAAATCTCCGTTCAAGATGGAGACTTTCTTGGTGAGACACAACGAAACTCTGAGCGGGCCGCTATTTGCCCACCTCCTGGATTAGACCATTGCGTGCATTGAATAAGTGAAAGAGATATAAAAGTTCAAAGGGGGAAGGAATTCTCCTCATGAATACATTGCGATGTATTACATTAGAAAAACTCAAAAAAGAAATATGTTCCTTAATTCACTAGAATAAAAGTTTTTCCCGTCGAGTGGTGTGTGTAGAGTTCTGATGCCATTAAAGACCTGCCATGTAATTCGCTTGAAATGTTTCGGAGCTGAAGCACATTATATATGTCGAGTCTCCATGATGGTGTGGAAGTTTGCCAGCTCGGTGTCGTCCTCGTCAAATAACCTCGATTCTAAATAACGAAATTCGTCGCCAGTGGCCCCATGTTGCTTCAGAATACAACTTTGATAATGTGATGTGATTGTTTCCTAACTTCAGACTGAGAAGTAACACGAGGGCTTTTAGCGACGAACCTCACAATTTTGAGTCACGTCAAGTGATGAAGACGACACCAACGAGCTGTAACATCCCTATCAAATCTTCCACACCACACCAATGGGAGGATTTGAGGTCTTGGCATATTTAATAGGCATCGACCCCATTACAGGATGGATTTTTAGAGGAATCAGAGAACTCGAGTCCACGACTCAATTGAAACAATACAGACGTGAGCTCGTGACCATGACTGCTAGGTTACCACGGCCACGCAACTTTAATAAAACAATAAATCATTATAGAAAACTAAACTTTCATTTCATCCAAAATTTTAAAGTAGCAAAATACAATTTAATGAAGAAGGAAGAGAGTTCATTAAATAAAATATACTCCGACAAAAGCATTTTGATAATAGTTCTTTTTAATATCAAAAACAAATTATCCTTTTAATTAAAAAAAAAGTTTTTTTATGCAGCAATGTCTCTTAACTAATTAAATACAAATTTCGAAATCAGCAAGGCTGTAACTAAAAAAAATTCAATTAGTATATTAAAATAATTAGTAGGGAAAATTTTACAAAATAAACTCATTAACGTGTAAAATTTAGGTTATAGTATGTATTCGCGACATTTATATATATGTATGTATGTTATAGTATGTATTCATTTAACACCCAATTACATTCTCGAGAATTGGGTCAATAACAAAATGACCACTGACTGGTTAATGCAGTGATGTCTCTTGGGGCACGAATTTAAAGTGTACGTTAATAAATCATCAATCAGCTATGATCCACTTTGAAAATATATTTTATTGTTTCTCCACATATTGAAAATACCTTTACTAGATTTATTTTAGTAAACACTCACAGCTGTGTGTAAGAATGATTGTTTTGGCTCATATATAAGAATTTTTTTTTTTTTTGGGAGGGGAGGGGTTCAAATTAATTTTTTGAAAACTATACCACAGTAAAATTGGAAGCATTCTAATGAACACATACATCAAAGCGTAGTCTTATCCCTCGAATATTTCAAAAGCACGCTTTGTACCGAATTATTTGTAAGAAGTATCAATTCACGAAGATATACGAGTATGAATAAGAGTCAATCTATATACAGGAGACTACGGTGTTTCCTGTGTGTTTTCAAGAAGTCTACGACATAAAAAACGCAACAGATACTTAGCCTATATATATATATATATATATATATATTTGACCTATTTACCTGAAACGTTTTATCTGGTTTACATAGAACACCGATAAGTAGTA
>BMAW01115846.1:61318-80290 GCA_019974015.1 Nephila pilipes | reverse complement strand
AGTGAGTATTTTTCTTTCTTTTTTTTTTTTTTTTTTGGACAACAAAGCAGCTTCATCTCTTTCTCTTTCTCAACTGCTACAGTTATTCCGCAATTATTCAACGATAAGAAAATAGTGAGTTTTTCAAACTATTAAATTATAGATTCTACACGTACACAAAGGGTGATTTTACTTATCTTTCAACCGGGGCGATCAGAAAGCAAATAAGAAATTAGGAAACAATTCAACAAATAAACGTTCTGTTAACTCCTACATTCTACTGGGAATTCTATCTTTTTTCAGAGAAATCCATGAATATTTTTTTTTATAAACGAACAATAGAATTTTAATAATAAATGGCACAATATTATATAAGTAATACTATTTTTCTAGTACAAACCTTCAAACAAAACTTTTGTAGTAAGATTTTCTCATGACTAGTTATGTTATTGTTTATACGTCATGATAGTGAGAAGCAACCTGAGACCATCTGTGAGACCTCTATTTTGAATGTCAAAGTGACGTTAGGGACTTGGACACCTGAAGCTTGGCAACTCCTTTTCCCAACTCCACTATCCAGCCTTTGGGATGACATAGGACATTGTCAAGATTTAACGTGCATCTAGCCCGTTACACGGCGGGTTTTCTAGACTAGAAAGAAACCAGTGTTGAATTTTAAAGGTAATGATCGTCCTTAACTCTTAGAAATTGCGCTTTAACATTCACAATAATCTTTTCTTTAATCCAATTCATCAGTACACTTAATTTGAGATGCAATTTTGAATTAAAGTTGCATTTAAATTTAAATTATTTTAGTAACGTATCAAGAAGGTGCAACGACTCCTGAGGTGGTAAAACACTAATAGGCCATACTCCACAAACAACCATGTATGACTTTAAGCTGCGGTTCCAACAACCTCATCATTTCCTCGGATCTTTGCCATAAGACTAGCAATACGTAATAATAAATTCAAAGTGTTTTCATCTACACTGCTATCACTATCACTTTCAACGACAGGTCTTCTTCTTTTACGGGTTTGTATAATTTCACTTTCATCGCTCGATAATATTATTTCATTAGACGCTGTTTCGGTAGTTGATCTATTAGGATTGATTTCATTTCAGCGAGACATAGAAATAAAATTTGTAATTAGTGACTGTGATTTGTTTTTAGTAAGAACGTTGTAGAGTTCCTCATATTCATTTAAACATTCATTCATATTTCGTTGAAATCGGAGAGCCCGGTCAAGATGCGGATCATTTTGTTGAAAATAGTTGACCAATTTTCTTCCTTGCTCAAGTCCCTCACGAACAACTTTTGCTGTGAATGGATTATGGGCATATCCATCAGCAACTGTTTCATTATCACTTTCATTTTCACTTGTGATATTCACCATGTCAATTAAATCATCTTCACATATTTCTTTATCTGCCATTATTTCGATAATATCCGCCTCACTTAAATCTTCGAAACCTTCTCCACCCAATGAATGAGCTAACTCAATTATCTGAGAATATTCTTGCTCTAATAGTATAGGAGGATTTGCTCTTTCAGCTACATCAGGCCATACTGCTTTCCAACACGCATTAAGTGTTGATTTTTTAATCTCAGCATATGCTATATCCACATGTTTAACACAATCTAAGATCGTGAATTTTTTCCAGGCATCAATAACTGAAAGAGATCTATCATTCTCCAACTGATCCAAAATATACCGAAAGGCACGTTTTATATACAAAGCCTTGAAAGTTGAAATTATCCCCTGGTCTAGTGGTTGTAATATGGAAGTTGTATTTTTGGGTAGAAACACAATTTCAACATTTTCATGCTGCAGATATTGAGGGTGGCCTAGAGCATTATCAAGTTATTACTATTACTATTGTGAATTACGACGCACTGAAAGGTAATCTTGACGCATATACATGCACATGTGGTGTTACCAAACCAATGAATTAAAATTATGCGGAATTTGACAGTTTGACAATTTTTTTTTATTTGAATTTAAAAAACCGTGTAAATCGAAAACGTGTATATCGAGCACCGTGTAAATCGAGGGACGGATGTATATATAAAACTTAAATAATATTTTTAAAAAACATGTCGTTTCTTAGTGCTTAGTGAAATATACGGAAAATTAGAGAGTAGTTAATTTATTTTTATGGTTATGAGCCAATTTGAATCATGAAAGGATTTCGCCGTTAGTAGCCATTCACGCATATAGAAAAATTTTATCAAAATTCTAACAACTGATCATGGAATCACAATGATCCGCACAGGCGTAATTCGTTTCTTGCCCATTTGGATATTCTTCAAGAACACCAACCTGTCTATGAAATAACTAAGCTGAACAAATTTTGAAGATCCTGCCCGAGGCGTGATCTTGGTAAAGAGCCTAGCGACAGGAATATCCTTTTGTTTAAAAAAAACAGTGATCACCACGGGTGACAGGAATATTCTTTTGTTAAGAAAACCCGAGATCACCAGGGGGCGCTTACATTATTCTCTGAGGAATAAAAGGTGAAAAATACAGAACATAGTTTTTTTATAATCGGGACACATTTTGCCGTCGTTTGATAAGAACAGTTTTTTTCTCCTAGTATTAATTTTTTTTTCTTTCATTATTTGATGATTATTGTTTTACATCATCACTATTTTAACAACTACTTCGGCATTGCTTTTCAAGAAATATTATTCTATCACTTTCTAAAAAGGAAAATCATGCCTCTTGGGATATAGGTGGACTCGATTGAGTAAGCAGTGATTGAGAGATCGAGTGAAAAGTGGAAGTACATAAAATCATGTAATTTCTGTTTCCAATTTTTCGCATGTTTAGAAATCACAGGGTTCCATTTTTTTTTTTTTTTTTTTTTTTTTTTTTTTTTTTAATTTGAGAAAATAATCAATGGTTGGAAATTTTGTCGAATGAAAAATCCATTAAATATCAGGAAATATTGCTCAAATGTTTTTACAGATTGTATTTTTCTTTCTAAATGTTTTTTTATGTTATGAAAGTTAATAAATGTTAGACTCTTACATTTCTCTGTATCTACCTCGTTATGCAATTTAATTTTAATAGGTACTTGTGGAATATAGTGAAAAAGGAAAGTTGAGTAACATTCTGTTACTTCACGAGTGTTTGGTTGTATTAAAACTTATATTTGCATTATATATATTAGTATAAGTATTTACATTCTGTCAGTTATCAATTATTCTCTATTATCGCATGTACAATTTAATTATGGATAATTCTAATTGTTTTAAACGTGATGAATGCGATAAGCCCTTTACTCAAAATTAGCCAAATCCATCTAAAAATTAGTCCAAATTAGCCAGAAAAAAAAGCCATCTAAAAATTCTTATACATTAAATTTTCTAGCACATGTGCAATATATGAGAAGTTCCTTTCTATTACAGGTAGTTATAGATAATTGTGATGTAGAATTCCTGATTCAATAGATGGCATCTAAAAATTCTTTATATATAAATTTTTGGCAAAGGTGTAATGTATATATGTTCTTTTTTATTGTAGGTTGTTTTAAAACCTTATGCATTCCAGAAAAACAAGAAGGCATTTGAATACTTAACTATAAAAAAAAGAATGTATAAGTGTTAAAAGAATAAGCTAGTTATGTATATAAATTTAAAGGCTGAAACTTTCATCAATGATAATGAAAAACTTAAAAAGTAAAGATTTCTTAGTTGAATAAACTTAAAATATCTTAAGTTTGTAGTCACTTGCATATTGATAGCAAAACGTAATTCAGACTTATTCTAAATATCTCAACTGGTTAGAAACAAAAGTTTCATTTTATTTTTGAATAAGTTGATTTAGTGCCAATACTGAGGATATGCTTCTGTAGAGGTTCAAATGTATTCATTTATCTGTGGCTGCTACCTTGACATGGTAGAGAAGTATAAATATCATTAGAAATTTCAAATGATATGACTAATAACAGTCTTAAATGATTCATAACAAAATTTCAGTTTATGTAAAGTAATTTAAGTACACAATATGTATTTTGATATAATGCTCTTTATTTGTAGAAAGGAATATTTAATTTGAACTCCAGTTTAAATTTAGATACATTTATATTTTAAATATTCTTCATATGGTTCTGTCAAAAAAAGTTTCAAAGAAATTTCTATTGTATTATCCAGTTCTTTTTATTTTTTATTTTAACTTCATGACCATAATTTGCTACAAATATGAGTTTCGAAGAGGCCTACCAAAATATAAACATAGTTCTATAGTGAAATTAGGAGTAAGGTAAATAACATTTCAAAAAGTTAAATTAATGTAGATTTTTAATATTTTTGAATTACATAAAAGCAAGAATTGAGTCGAATGAATGAAATCAATTGTAAATAAAAATAATTCTGAATAAATTATTCAGAATTATTTTATTATTAGTAGTACAAGTTTTAAACCTAGTTTACAAAATGTTTTCATCAACCATTAATTATTTGATTGGCTTTATGTTATGTTATTTCTTATTCTTGGTTTAAAATGCTTCCTTTTTATAACATTTGTAATTCAATGATTTTCGAAGTTATTTTAATTATTTTCTTTTTTCAGTTTAATTTTCCAACGGTAATTTTTTTACAACTGAAATGTTTTACACTATCGTTTATAACATTTTCTTAATGGAGACAATCATTTATAATTTCCAATTTTTAAGAGTAATAGAAAATAGAATCAACAAACTTAACCTCAATGTATATTTTTTTTTTCAGAAGTACATTAGCTAATTTTCTGTAATAATTTATCTTGTATTGATCTTGCATTCATCTTGATATTTATGAAGGGTCATTAATTCTCTCAAGTGTGATGGACCCCCTGAATTCCTTTCTTTGATTTTAATGAACAATACCTTTTCTTTTACAGAGTCATGAATTTTATCGACCCTAATTTTAATGCTTTCAGTTAAACAAATGAGAGAAACATTTCATTCCTTGAGTGAACGCCTTCTTTTATACCAGAATTTTTGAAAATATATACTTGAGACTTGGTTAAGCTTAGATGAAAAATGATCTATAATGTTGCTATTGATAATTCACTCTGGATGTACTTGTGTGTTACTCGTATCCTGGGTTCATTCACTGCATGACACTTTTAAACATTAATATAGAAAATATTTAAACTAAGGGAATATAAAATACTGGAAAAATAATAAATTTATATTCAAAAGTAGATATTACTCAAATATAAGTAAATGTCTATTAAGAAACTTTCAAATGCGAAAATGTATCTATCCATTGCATAGAGAGACGATAGGACGAAAGAGAAAAGAACCATAGAAGATGATTACGGGTAAGAATCTACAGCCATAATGGTATATTTGGACGTCCGAGTGTAACAGTATGCCAAAAAAGATCATGAGCAACAGTTAAATGGTATTAGATATTATTTAGAAGCCTTAAAAATGTTTGGGGGGAAATGTATGGCTAAAATAGATTTTACATGCAAGAAATATTTGAATGAAGTTTTCAATAATGAATTTTCACTAAAATTAAACTGGATTAATTTTTTGCAAAGCACTTCAATTTTACTATGAGTCAAAACGACTCATTCCAGTACAAATAGGTACATAATCAACGTCCATAAATCGAGAGTAAATGATGGAATTAGGGCTCAAAAACACGCAGTTTGACTTCAGAATCGCCAGTCACTAAGTTTTTTTCCCATTTGAGTGAAGATGACTTTTACATTTTTTTCCCCTAAATTCTATAAACATATGAAAAGATATTTTTATTTATTATATTTTTCAATGAAAAAGGAAGAAGAAATAGAATAAAAGAACATTAATGAGCATAAGTATTAGTAAACTACTAGTGCTCGATATCATAAACTGTGTTACAAACACAACAGAAATAAAAATCCAAAGGTTTATTTCGTCTACTATCTCATTACAACATGCCATCACGGTGACCCTTTACCGGAATATGTACTTTAGGCCTTCTCATTTCAATAACGACACAATTCTTTTTTATGATCGTGAAAAGATTATTATATTAGAGTTATATTAGAGTTATCTTGCGAATGAATTCAAAAATATTTTCATTTTAAAAAAATTAAAAAAGATTAAACGAAGATCGTGTTATCAAGATATATACAGATTAACAAAAAGGAACGATATTTGTTTTTTAAAAAATGTCGGAATTTGTTGTAAGAAACGTGAAAGGGAGAGATTTTATCAGTAATCAGAAATTAAAATATTTTTATACAGAACTATTAAACGAAATAAAACCCGTAAAAAATTCTAAATTAGAAACAACTAATGAATATGTTTTTTGACGATAATTAAGGATTTAAAAAAATTTATGATCTTACAAACACAAAATCCGAAACAATCATTTTACTTCTGAATTAACTTTGGTTCTTATCTATAATACCAACGTGTTACTTATATATTTATTTATTGCCTTTATTCTTTAACTTGATGCATATAGAAGTTTGAATGGATCCAAATCCCACACACACTTTAGTCATGACATTACTAATAGCGCAAGATTCTCTCTTTCCACTCTTCTACTTAACTCTGCTCAATAGTTTTGAAAAAATATATAAAAAAAAATTTACTAATCTTTTACTTAAAGATGGACTAAAAGGTGTAACAATATTTTTTAAAATGTTAAATAATGTAATTTATACAAGCTTGAATTTCTTTTAAAAAAAGCTACCTAGGGAATTACCGATCAATTAAGCACCATAGCTAATTACTTTTAAATGATATCGAAAGAAGTTTTATAAAACATCTCTAGCTTTTATACATTGTATATTATTTTTCATTAAAAAATTTTATTTTTATATATTTTAGTCCATCTTTAAATAAAAGTTTGATTGGAAGAAAAAAAATTATTCTTTTTACTTCCATTTAATTCTTTCTAGCCTGGAAATTTAAGACTAAAAAGCAATTAATTACGTGTGAGGTATAAGTATGCGCAAAATTTCAACTGAGTTGGAAGCTGTGGAGTACAAGGCCCGGGTAAAGATTATTTTTTATTGCTGCAGTTCGTTATTCCTAAATCTCTTTCTGTATTCATTTCTAGTTCATTCAAGATTAAATGATCATTCTGCTATAAATTACAAATAAAAGGTATATATTATTAACATTCCATGGAAAAGGAATTATTATTCAGTAATGTGTGTTACTTTTTCGTGTCATTCATGTATAAACGTAACGGTTTTGATAATTGATAGAAAATATAATTGTAAATCTTTGTTAGAAAAAAACATCAATACATACGAATAATTAAAACACATAAAATAGAAATGTTTGCGGTGAATTTTGTCTTTGTCGTTCCTTCAATGGATGAAAGAAGGGTATTTATAGTAGCCAAGAAACAATAAAAAATCAGTTATAGTTTTAAAAAAACTCGTTTGTATTCTGACACAAAGTGAGGAAAGACAAAATGCTTCGTTGTTGTATAAATAAATGTTATCTGATAAATGCCAAATATTCATTCCATGGCTATTGTGGCTCATGAATTACGATCGAAATGTAGTAATACGTATTCGTACTTTACAGTTCACTTCGAATGTTTATTGAAAAAAATTATTTAATGAACGTTTTTCCGACTGTTAAATTTCTGCCTAATTTTGGTCCGCTAAGCACACGCAATTATGAGCCACGGTCAAACGACAATATCAACATTTGAGCAGGCACCCCACTCTCCATTACCACGCCACGCCCATGGGAGAACCCTTATAGATTTAATGTACATCAGCTCCTCTACACGAAACTTAAAAAACTCGAAGTATGATTTTTAAAATTGTATTTAGAGTATCACTCGAATTGTATCTTTGACCACCAAGTAAATCATATTTGTGAGTTCCGAATCCTGATTCCTCTAAAGATCCGCCATTTAGCGAGGTTGATTCACATGAATGGAGTAAGGGATCTAAATCCTCACGTTGGCGTGGTGTGGAAATAAGAAACCAATAAATAGTAAACGTGTAAAAAGTAATTAATTTTACCGTTATGGAACATTTATGCTAACTTAGGTGTCATTCTCGTCACTAGACTGTTGTTCAAATCTTCGTGGTCCGTTGCCTACAGCTCTTAAAGTGCGATGCTAATAAGCAGTCTTATCTAATTAGAGGCATACTTCTTTGTTAGAATTTATTTTTTAGCGATTCCCCCAATTTTTCTGAAGAAAAATGGATCGTTCTGGTACTAAAAACAATCTTTCGTGTACGGGTAGAGTCGAGATTAAATTTTAAATTCGAGCTGGATCAAACTTCAGATCTATCAAAAACACGCGCAATCAAAAAAGAATGAAAGATTTATATCTAAATTCGAAGTCTGTGGGTTACATTTTTTTTCACGATCCAAAGGATAATTATAATTTGATTTTAAATTGTTTATTTAAGTATGGCTATATATATATATATATATATATATATATATATATAATGTTTCAATCATGAGATGGTGCTTCCAGAGGGAAGCACCATCGGCTATGTTATGAAGGCTATATTATGTTATCGGCTATGTTATGAAGGAAAAGAAACACTGACATATCATCAGTCAATCAAGGGAAAGTTCAGCAATGACCTCTTGATTTTGGTTACTTGGAGAGAAAATTAGAGACTTGACCACAACTAGAAAGTACCAGAATGGGATGGAACCTAGGCGAAAAATCGATTGGGAAGAAAGTTACGGACTTTTCGTGAATTTTCCCATGAGACGTCATACCTAACTGAAAGAGGTATCAATACGTCGAGATTCTGCAAGGCCAGAGAATCAGTCTGTTTACAGTAATGAGTCTGCTAGTCGGTCAGAGATTCTGTCTGTTTACAGTAATGAGTCTGTTAGTGAGTCAGCGAGTCTGTCTGGAGTCTGCTGCTGAGGAGATCGATTGGGAAATCGACTGGAAGTTGACGGCACTTGAAAGGAAGCGTGTTCGGGTAGATTCGCAGAGAAGCAGCGTGTCGCGAAAAAGTGAAAGGAGAAGCGAAATTGTCGGATCCTGCCCTGGAAGTGTAGAGTTTTATTGCGGAGATCGTCCGTAGTGAGAACTATTAAGTTGGTGAGCTGAACTTTGCTTACATAACTGTGACTGTCTTTAAATGTACTGTTTTAATCCTATATCTGTGTCATTAATATGTACAAGTCCTGTTTTTTCTGTTTGTGCTGATATTGTCCAAGCTTTGCTAATTGTGTGTCATCCTGAAAATTTGTAAATAAACGTCATTTTGCGTTATCTTCTGAGTTGGACTCGATTTCACTCCAACAAATCCAGGAAATCTTAGAAAACAATATGATGATGAAGCGGACACACACGCGCGTGACTTCAAAGCATGATCGGAATTATTCTTTAATAATAAGCTTGAGATGTTTTAAATCAAAAATTTTACATCTTTATTAGTATGAAAAACAAATTTAATACCGAAAAAAATGTTCCAACTAAGCAAAATTATTAATTTAATTTAAAAGTTTATTTCAAAATTAGTTTTTTTAAGTATATAATCTTCAAAATATATTAATCATGAATAATATTATTTATAAGCAAATACCATTAACTAAATTACAAAAATCAATAAAATTGTCAATTTTTCCCCAACAAAAAACTCTTAATCTCTTACATGATATTCCATACATTAAAGACGAACGAGTGGCCGCGGTAGCCTAGCGGTCATGGTCGCGAACTCCTGGACGGCGTTTCTTCCATCCAGACGTGGGTTCAAGTCCTGCTTCCCCTTAAGACTTGATATGTAACGGAGCTGATGCATGTTAAATCTGGTCTAGTTCTAAGTCCTCCCGTTCAATATTTAGAGGTGCCTGCTCAGGCCACGTCTCCTCACTTGATCGTGGCCCAGAATTACGAGGTCCGTCGCTAATAGCCTTCGTGTTGCAGTTAAGAGTGACGTTAATAAACAATCAATTATAAAGATGAACGAACTTGCTAGCTAAAAATCGAATTTGCAGTTTTAACTGCATGTAATACATGATGCTGAGTGAAATCGATCCAAAAGTCCTTTATTTCGAAAAGTTTACACTAACCAAAAAAAAATAATTTAAAATATTCACTGCGTTATTTTCGATGAATTAGTATATAAATACATTTTTTTTTTTTTTTTTGTTTAACGGCTGCAGACTACTGTTGATTGACAATCTTATAATTACACCCGCGTCTGTCTGAAACACAGTTATTATAAATTAAATAAAATATTTCTGTCGAACTTGTAATACAATTACTTTAAGTGTATAATAAATATTTACAAAAATCTCGCGTAACAGGAAAACGGAGCAGCGTTTACTATGGGTTCTTCAGTTCACGAAAATAAATGCAAGAGAGTCTTTAAGAGAAAAGTACTTCCACGATTCCCTCTTAAAAGATTCAAATCTCCATTTGTTAATAAAATATCTAATTGAATCTATTACCGAAAGCTAACTGAAATATATTCGATATAATTGAAGAATACGATATATAATATGTCTGGAAAACAAGTAGTATTGTATTGTTACGCACTCCTTTATTTCGTAACCATTTCATAATATATTTTTCATAAGCATTTCAATTCTCTCAAACTAGCAAAGCATTCAGAAACATAGAATTCCATGTCATAATTTATAAACTTCTAATAATTGCTCGGTTTTGGTACACAATGCCATTGATAATCCTCAGAATGTGTTTCTAATTTTTAGGCATCAATCATTAAGAGTAAAAACAAATTTACTCGCGGCTTTTTCGTGATATCCTGGCTCAAAAAAAATGTTAGCCTTTTCAATTTTTACCGTATTCTAATTCTGTTCGATTCCTTGCGAAGTTTCAATGCAAAGTTTATGCGAAGATTTATGAAGCGAATCTTGGGCAAAAACATTTTCGAACATGGTAAGTGATCAGGCAGACGTCGATAAAAAGAATTATTAGAACAAATTGATGACTGAAGTCATTTTTATTTACCAGCAGAGGACAAGTGAGAAAAGATCTTCAAGAGAGATTCGTATTCCATCGCAAGCCATAGTAATAAGCGTTCGAGAATCCATTTGCGTCATCAATCAAAAGAGAGCTCCCAGAAAAACAAAATCATTTGAACTACTTATTTCATTGGAAAACTATTACCGCAGCTTAAAATACAAGTTTTGGAACTTTTTATGGCGATAGTTATAAAATAAAGCAGGAAGTTGATTCAGAGTTCAAATTAGAACCAATTTAACACTCATATAAAAAGAAAGAATCGTAATCGATTGCTGTTTATACTTAGTGAAAGGCATTCTCGTTACATTAATGATCACGATGACACTTCCATCTTTTGAAAGGAAACACGTTTTAAAAAAGATGCTTTCAGTCGCTCTTCAAATGAGAGTCGCGTTAGATAAGGGATATAAACGTCGCACCTTTAAACTGTCATCGCATGACGAAATGGTGCTCTACATATTTCTTTCAATCTTTTGGCAGCCCAGTTGGATTGAATTTGCAGCAACCCCTGCTTTTCTACACAGGGACCATAAATGGGTCTTTTTTATTTTTTATTTTTTTTATTTTTTTTTTTTTTTTTTTTTTTTTTTTTTTGTCCATTTTCTAATCAAAGGCCGGAACTCTGCTACCAGATTATCAAGGCCCTCAATGATTTTGAATGCATTAGTGAAAACCATAGAGAAATACAAGTTTACAAAAAAATTAATAACACATTCAGCGCAGTTTTCAAAATATACGTTACAAAGTTTTTTTTAAAAAAAAAACTTTAATACTCTAAAGCTGATTTCTACAGGATCAGATAAAAAATTTAATAAATGTGATAAGAAATTTAGTGGCGTACATTCTTAATTACTCGTTTCTTGATAGTTACTTCTCCAAGGCAAACAGAATATATTCTTGGTACATTGCAAACAGAATGCATTCACATCAGAATTAAAGTAAATACTTTTAAAATATTTTATATATTCGCGGAGGTTTATAATTCTCCATTGTTTAAGTGCGACAGACTCGTATATCGAATAGTAAAAATGTTCAGCGAATTAAGTTCGACGGAGATAAGTGGATGATTAACAAACTGAAAAGGAGGGACTGACGACTGGACCCCGTCCCTCCCTAAGTAGGGGCTGGGAGACTCCGAACAGAGAGTGTATCGATTTTTTGGTGTGAAATAAGAGACAGAGTAGATTGCGCGATAACTTTCCTCAAACGTTACATATATTGATTCCAAAGCGTTAGACTCAGCAAAAATAAATTGCACGCTAATTCTCATTTATAAAAATCAAACAAGCGAATCCAGAACTAAGAATATGTCAAATGTTCGATCTGTTTGACATTTTTCTTCAGCTAAAAATTATTTCTTAAAATTAGCCTTTTTTAGAGGAAATAAAATAAATATAGAAAAAATATACAGATCCACTTCAAATAATTCATTCAAATAATCGCCAGAAAATCTTCAGAACAATGAAGTGTAATTTTTTTTTAAAAAAAAAAAAATAGCTAATATATCTAATGCATTTAATGACATCCTTCATTTGAACACATATAACTAGTGCCTCAAAAAGATTAAGGTTTTTATAAAAGTAATAATAATAAACCATGTTAGAGATCTCATATAAATAACGATGGTTGTTTTTTTTTTAATTCAGTATTCTGGAATACATCTTTCGCAAAATAAAATTCTTTTTAGAATACTGTAGTAGTCGAAATAAGGTAAAACCAATTATTTTTCGTACTTCATATCTTCATAAAAGGATCAAAAATTTCTTTAAAGTAACTGAGTCATTGACAGTTAGGTCTAGCTAAATCTAGCTAAGCTGCGCTAAATATTTGCTTCAAGTATGACTTCTTAAGAGCACTTTCGAAGAAGTAATCTTTTTTCAAATACTTATTCATCATAATTTTTCTTTAATGATAGGATGAGGGTCTATTGCAAATTTCATACATATTATAATACCTATAAGCATAATACAAGATTTTATTAACACATAATCTAATATCTGGGAACATAATATACGATTTAATTACGTACTGTAATATATATAAACACAAAATACATGATTTTATATACACTCTAATGTAAAAGTATAAATGTTGTAATTTAAGTTAATGTAATATAGTTAGTTAATATGTGCAATTAAATAGAGTCTAAGTAAACTGATTAATAATGAAATATGAATAAATTCTTCATAATGATAACACGAATGGAAATTTTCCCAGCATAATGTTCTACTATTAAGACAAAAAGCTCGCACTACCTTCATTCCACTGAATCAAGGAATTCAAAGGAAATTCAGAGCTCTTAATTCAAATGAAATCCAGATCAGATTATCTCAAGGATGTTTTACATTATTATATCTTAGAGAAAAAATTATAAAAAGCAAAATATTAAGCAAAATAAATATAAGTCACATATATTGCCAATACGAAAACTTTGTATTTGCACTTTCAAAAGACGCATTTGTATTTTCTATCGTGAAAATCAAAGTCTAGAAAAAAAAGAAAAAATCTTATATACGAAAGATTCGATATGAGTTTAATTTTTGTCTGAATCTACTTTTTAGAGAATTTTTGAAACTTATCTAGAGGAGAAGGAATATTTTCCAGTTTTGTAGAAAGCAATGCTTTTGTAAGAAACATTTTCAGAAAACGAGGAAAACTCCAATTGATTTATTGTTTGGTTGTATTAACGTCGCACTGGAAGCAACAAAAAGGCTATTGGCGTTGGACCTCGTAATTCTGAACCTTGGGTCAAGTGACGAGAACGACACCAGAGCTGACACCTCCATTTCCTAACTTCCACTCCACGCCAACAGCAAGACTTTGAGCCACGACAAATTTTACAAGTATCAGCCCCGGCTACACGACGGTTCTTTAGTGGTATCATATAGCAAAGCAATCGACAAAATACAAACAAGAAAGTAAAAAAAAATCATCTGATTTGCTAAACATATTTTGTCTCTGGTAATATTTATACATATAAAGTTTTAAGACAGAATATTCTCATCTATTATTTCAGTGGCTTTCGAATAGTACGAGAGCAATTTACTCTAAAATATATAAGTATAAAAAAAACTATAAAATGAATGTATTCACTCACTAACGCTTCTCTTATTGTTCTTGGTTATACTTGCTTATTGTAAACAGTAATTTAATAGAAAGTTATTCTGTGAATTATTTTAACACTACCTTTTCAAATCCTGTTAGTGTTTCCAGCAAGTTATTGATGAAATGATTCCTCAATTGTATGATTTCTTATTGAATCCTTTTATATAAATGATGATGACCTCGGGAAAACCACAATTTCGAACTTTCAGTTAAAATCCATTAAATGAAAAATGGACTTCACGTGTTTCATAATCCAGACATTTTAGGTACTCATTAATGATATTTATATGTAAAGTTTATTACTTGATTAGTTTTTTCTAATTTCTTATATCATTTCCTTCAATGAGAAATCAATTATCATTTAAATACAAGGGAAGAAGGAATAAAACTAATTTAGAATGAAATTTGAAAATGTGTAAATTAGAAATTATTTCCATTCAAAATGTAAGCAATAAGCACTTTTAAACTAGATGGACCTCTCTATAGTTATGAGAATAATATAAGAATAATTTCAAAAACTTACCAAATACGCTGATTTCCATCACAGCATGAAGTGGTACATTCGTGTCCAAGTGAGGGCTCAGAGAAAGCTCTCCACTGGTTTCATTCAGTAGCAATAAATTCGCATTATTTCCAGAAATAAATTTGTATCGAAGTCTGTCTGTCACGTCAGCATCTGAGGCTGGAACTTTACCAATAGGATTCTTTGGGAAATGATTTTTGTGGTGATTGAACATTATCACAAAGTCATGCAACTGAGGGGCATTGTCATTCACATCAGTCACCCAAATGTTGACTTCCACATCGTTTCTCAAAGGGGGGGAAGAGGCTCTTACAACAATTGCATACTTTTTTTTGCTTGTCTCGTAATCTAGATATGTTTTAGTATACAGTTCAGCATGTCCACCATTTCTCGAAATCAAGTTAAATTTATCAGCATCTGGTCCTCCGACAATACTGTAAAAAATATCAGCATTTGAGCCTTCATCTGGATCCGTAGCCATAATTTCTCCAACTAAAGAGCCTATTGGACTGTTTTCAGATACAAACATTTTGACTACATCGGTGTCAAATCTGGGAGGATTATCGTTAACATCTTCTATGTAAACAGTGATAGTTGCCGCTGATGAGAGTGGTGTTGCTCCTCTGTCCACAGCATGAACCGTTAGTCGGTACAAAGACACGGATTCACGATCAAGCAACTGATTGGTTCTAATAATTCCTGAAGTAGGTTCCACTATAAAAGCTCCATTACCATCTTCACCCCCACTAAAAGTATATCGCACTTGTCCACTAAGCCCAATGTCTTTATCAGAAGCCGACACTTGTAAAACACTCGAGCCTACTAGGGCATCTTCTCGAATTGAAGCAGAATAAGAAGGCAAGACAAAAGTAGGAGGATTATCATTCACATCCAGAACCTCAATTTCAACATTAATTGTGTCAGATAAGCTGGGATTTCCATGATCTTGAGCAGTGACTACTAAAACAAAACCAGCATTAAGCTCTCTATCCAGCGGCTGAGAAGTTGAAATCGCTCCAGTTATTGAATCGATAGTGAATTCTGGATTGTCTTCAATGAAATAAGAAATGCGAGCATTCTCGCCAACATCTCCATCAGAAGCTTCAACCACCAGAACAGTTGTTCCAATGACTGCATCCTCTGGAACCCTGGCTGTGTAAGGGACTTTTTCGAATACAGGACGATGAGTATTTGCATCTGTCACATTGATGTGCACAGTAGCTGTATCATATCTCCCTCCAGCATCAGTAGCTGTGACAGTCAATGTGAATTTTTTGTCTATCTTGTAATCCAAAGGCTGTGCTACTGATATTAAACCCTCTCTGTTTTGATGAATGATATTGAATCGTCCTCGATGATTTCCTTCGCTTATATGGTATATAAGGCGAGGTTCTTCGTCTCGATCTGTAGCAGTTACTCCAACCACTGGCGTTCCTGGTGGGTCGATTTCAGATACTGAAGCTCCATAATTTTTAGGATCAAAAATTGGATCATTATCGTTTATATCTTGTACACGAATTATTACTGAGGCAGTTGATGATCTAGAAGGAGATCCTCTATCTTTAGCCATTACTTCAAAGTCATAAAACGAGTTTTGTTCTCTATCTAACTCATTCATTGTTAAAATCCAACCAGACATACTGTCTACAGCAAACGGTATTGATTGTTCAGTAGGAAGGATGGAATAAACTATTTCCGAATTAGGCCCATCATCGGCATCATAGGCTTGCACTCTAAGTACACTGTGTCCGATAGGAACACCTTCAGAAACTGAATCCTGAATGAGAGAAGTATAAAACTTTGGGTCATTATCATTAACATCCAACACTCGTAGGATAATACTGCTGGTGTTTGATCGAGAGGGTTGGCCTCCGTCTTGAGCTCTTACAATTAGTCGGTAACTTCGCGCAGTCTCATAATCCAAAGCGGATACTACAGATACTTCACCACTCTGAGAATCTATACTAAAGTGCCCTTGAGTATTGCCACCAATAATAGCATATCGGATGGCAGCATTTACCCCTTGATCTTTATCTTCAGCTTTCACAACTGCAATAACGGGGCGAGATGCCCAATCTATATCTTCGGGTACATCGATCAAATAAGTTCTCTGGGTGAATTGGGGATAGTTGTCATTATCATCCAAAACAGAAATCTCGATTGTTGCTATAGCAGACCTCTGTTCGGGATCTTCTCCTCTATCGGTAGCCTGTACTAAAAGTGAATAAAAAGCCGTTATTTCTCTATCAAGTCTTTTGCCTAAAGTAATGATTCCAGTATTGGGATCGATATGAAATGCATCATTGTCTCCGGTCGGATTCAAAATACTATACTCTAGCTGAGCATTTTCCCCAATATCCTGATCTGTTGCCCTGACAGTGATCACTGTGGAGCCTACTGGACTCAATTCGCGCACTGAAGCAATGTAAGTTGCTTGCTCGAAAACAGGAGTATGATCATTGCGATCGCTAACTGAAACTTCTACAGTCGTTGTCCCAGTACTTGGAGGGGATCGGTCATCGATGGCAGTTATTCGAAGGTAGTGGACATTCATGAATTCCCTGTCTAAGTGAGTAGTAGTTTTCACTTGACCCGAACTACTATCAATTTCAAACAGTCTTTGACTTCGAGAGTCAAGAGCAGCGTGTAAAGTATACAACAATTCATTGCCATCCGGATCTATAGCGGTAACATTGACCACAGGATAGCCGCCTTCTACTTCTTCTGGAACTGTCACTTGATATACAGCTTTCCCGAACACTGGAGCTTGATTAAATGTCGATCGGCGCGATCTATCACCCTGTAAACTCGGCTGCGAGACTCGATGAAAATGCAAGCGCATAGGTTGGGAATAGGAATCGTCATTGCATACCACATGGAAGTCCAATATGACAGTCCACATATATGCATCAGTGCAAAAATTTTTATTGGCCACTAATTGCCCTCCGTTCACTTCGATGGAATACCCTTCTTGAGATGGAGGATTCCAAACAACATCACATCCTTTCAATTGGGTCAAAGGAAGGATTTGTGACAAACTTAAAATTTCTTGACTTTTTTTCCAACAAGTAAGAAAAGTACCATTAGATTTTTTGTCTGCAACACTATCCACGACAGCTTCCAAAAATTCATTTCTAACTTCGCTCCGAAAAACATCGTTTTGACTACACTTTGAGTCTCGAAAGTGCAAAAGAATAGGAATGCTTATGTAATTGACAAAAGGTGAATCTGGTGGTCGGAGTTGGACTCCAACAAAAAATAAAAAAGGATTTGGAACAGATTTTTTCTTGAAACATACACACGGAACAGTCTTTTTAAGATACAGTTCACCCGTTCTAGGTTCGATTTCAAAATAATGCGATATTGAAAATGAGGAATGTTCTAAAAAATATCGCCTACCTTCAGGAACGCTGCAGTTAAATAACATCCTCCCCGGTTTGTTTTCATGAGGAGAGAGCCGCACATGAAATGCACATGCAGGAAAAGCGAGGATCAAAAACACTGCAGTAGCACAGCCCGAATGAGGCCTAGGCTCTCGGATCATCGGCATGCTCTCTCTCCCCTGTTATCTTTCAACGCATAACACCCATCGAGGTGTAATTCGAGTCGACTCCCCAGCGCGACGCTCTCCGCGAAAGTCGAAAGATTTTCCCAACCGCTACACTCGCCGGTATGAGGAGGGGTTGCCGAAATACAGTTCATTGAGAACTGGAAAACTACGCCAAGGGAGACAAATATCGCTTTAAATGACTTACTAACGATCTTCGTATTGCTTCCAAATCAAAAAATCATGTTTACTTCGAAGCGAAGTTTTAAACAAGACTCATCATCTTAATGAAAAATAAATTGTTTCTCAAACAAAAAAAAGGGGCAATTAAAGGATATTTTTTTGTTAAGAAGCAGAACAAAATAACTAATTCCTTTCATCTGTATACTAATCAATTCCCATTATGATAGCCCAATGCGTATCCTTTTAAAGGTGTTCGTTACAAGAAAAATATTGAAGAGAAACTTCTTCAAAACTTTTCATTAGCTCTCGTTCAGGAAGTCAGTTTTTTTCCTCAAAATATTTGTGTTTTAAATTAAAATTAAAAATGAAATATTCACAATGTATGTGTTGTACAATGTTGAAAATTTATAAGCGATAAAATGAATCAAAATTATATAAGAAGAAATTGGAATACTATTATTTTAAATTAATTAATCAACATTTTCTATGCATAAATCTGGGAGAGGATTTAATTTGCCAAATCTAAGTTGGGAGTGTTGTTCACTGCTATATTGAATTATTTTGCAATGACAGTAAAAAATTAATTTTGTTTGTAGCTATCGAAATAGAGAGTTAAAACAATCACAGCACAACTAAAAAATTAAAATTCAATAAGATAGCTTGGATTACGTTTGTGAATATGTGTGTGTGTGTGTGTGTGTGTGTGTG
>BMAW01115846.1:0-60918 GCA_019974015.1 Nephila pilipes | reverse complement strand
TGTGTGTGTGTGTGTGTGTGTGTGTGTGTGTGTGTGTGTGTGTATCATAAAACTCAGATTTAACCATATTTATGTGAAGAGTTTGGTAAGAGTCTAAATCGGAATTTGTCGATCAATGAAAGCAAGAGCATCAAAATAAATAACGGAAACGAAAATTCGAAATTCTTGAATGGTCACAGTAAGCCAATGATCCTGTTTGCGAAAGCGTGATCGTAGATGTTTCAATTGAGAAAGTTTCCAAAAAAAGGGTCAATTAAGTACATTAATTATGTTCGTGGAAATATTCCTTACACACAAAAGAATTATTATGTAAACAGAAACTGGTGGTCTTTCTTACTCTTCAAATACAATTTAAAGACAGATCTAAGCATTAGTTAATCCGCGGTAGCCGAGTGGCAGAGAATTCGTGGCTGGGAAAATTTCACTCAAGTCATGCGTTCGAGTCCTGATTTCACTAAATGTTTATCTTTTTTTTTGAGACTGATGCTTATTAAATCTGTTAGTGCTCAAATTCCTCGCATTGGTGGGGTTTGAGAGTGAGGTGTCACTTCAGGAGTCAACTTCATCATTGGACAGTGGCTCAAAATTACAAGACTGTGATTAAATTACCCTTGTGTCCGTCAGAAAAGGACAGCCGGAAGCATTCAAAGCAACAGCACCAAATTAAAGTCCTTAATCTTAATTCTCTTCTCTACAAAGAATTTTGTGAATTAATATTTGTGTAATATTTAAAAGAAACTTAAGACTTTGTAATTAAATTAAACTAAATTTCAAATTTCTATGCGTTTTCAAATATCTACATTAGTAAAAACAAACAGCAGAAACGAAAATATTCGTTATTTCGTAAATGAAGATTTCACTCTATTTCTGAGGTAACATCAGGTCGAAATGTTTTTAACTTTGTTTTTGTAATTGATTTCGGATATCAAACGGAAAAGCTAAGTTGTAAAGTAGGTTTTAATTTCAAATTTCAACATATTTGTACTTGCTTTAGTGCTAGTGTTTAGTTTTCAAATTTCAATGGCCTCCCTTTCACTGTGAAATAAATTCCTCCCCATGGCAAAAACCATACTTTAAGGCCTGTTAAAGGAAACCACTAACGATTTTATTTCCAATAATACTGTTATTTGTGCTTCAATCGATGAAGAGCAAAGCCGATAACTCAAAGAAAAACTATCAAAGCAATTTCAGGAAATTCTTCAGGGAGAAGGGCCCTCTAGTAGCTTGATATTAGAAATACAACTGTGTATTACAATTCCCACACATCCTTTTCCAAAAGCATTTTTAGAATTGCTATAAGAATCGGATTTTAGTGATTTTCTCTTGATATTTCTGATAAATAAGCCCTCCAAGATTTTCGTTTTTGATTAATTCACTTAAAGCCCGAGTTGTATCAAAATCGTTGCAGCCCTTTCATTAGTTTAAAACCAGTTTACAGTTCTATATATGCTTATGTCGAGTTATCATTCAAAACTTCTTTAATATAAACCTTTTAAATAAAGTTCATGAGGCGTAAAAAAGTTCAGTATTGTCTCGATCATTCCTTATTTAACTATTTATAATTAATAATAATTTTTAATGATAGTTAATATTAATTATAAAGAGTTAATTTTTTTTCGAGATTTTATCCTCATCAATCTATCCATTCTTTTAAGTGATATATTTTATAAATAATTCTTATTATTACGGTTTTTCTCTTTGTGTCAGACTCATCCTATAAAAACAAGGGGAAGAATCCTCTTAAGAATTATTGTTTCAGACCAATCATTCTCTTTTTGATGACTGAAAGCTGTCAGTTTTCTCACATTTTTGAATCCTTTCTTTTAAACTACAGTTGTGTGTATTTTTCAAACATTTAAAGTGATATAACAAAATTCATTATTTCAATTATTTTATTTCTATCTCTGAAATTTAGCAATTTTTTTCTTCCGAATTATATACTGCATAATAAAAAAAACTACAGAGAAATGAAATCAAATGAACAACAGAATTAGATTATATTTTAACTGAGTTCTGGGTTACGATTTTTAAATAGCATGCGTAATTATTGATATGCTTATGGATCATTACTTAAAACGACCTTTCTTGTAAGAAAGATACGTGTTTCCTAACAATTCAATTTATATTGCATCATTCATGAAATTTTTTAAATCGATTTTCTTAAAGTTTAACCTGAAAATCGATGGATAATAGTCAAAGAGAGAAATTATTCATAGACCTCAAATAAAGTACTTGAGTAGTTATTTTAAATAATTTAAAAGGAAAAATAGAGAAAATATTAAATTTTAATGAGGGTTTATTTTATAATTTTATCTCCCATTTGCAAAATCTAAAATTTTATAGGAAGCTACACTCGCCACAATAGGCGAAAAAGACTGATAAATAGCTTCCCGGTAGTAGTAGCAGCGTTTTTCGGAGCAGCGACGTACGATTGGCGGGAGTACTGTCAACTGTCATTGCCCTTAGCAACGCCCCGCCTCCCTCGTTTCTGTCAACGTGGGGATCGAAGGCGCTTCTTCCAACTTACGCCGGAGAGAGATCGTATAAAATACTATCATTGTGAGAGCTTAGTTAGGGCAAATAGTGATAAAGCTATCTGTGGATTCAGAAATCTCACACATAGCAGAAAGAGAAAAATTCACTTTCGATTTCTAACTCACCCTTACCGTTATCTCTCAGTTTTTTTTCTTCGATGAAAAACAGGAAAATGTCAATTCGAGAAGTCTCTGTTTAATTTCTGAAAGTAATCTATTCTGAACCAATTTTTTCTCATATTTTTAACAATGAAGAAATGTTGGAAAAGTATGAATTTTCATTCATTAAAAAAGAATTATATTAATTAGAACTTATGATTAGAATCGACCTTGTGCGATATCAAAACAAATTTATTTTTAAAATAGCTCATGGAACATGGATTAATTTCTATAAGAATTATTCATGCAAAAAACGACGTAGATTTTCTAACAATTTATTTCAGAAAATGAGTATTCCATTAAATAATTATCACATAAATAATACCGAAACACTCAACTGAATGGACTTTGTTATTTATCAAAAAATTTAAAATAAACTTCAGAGGAATCTTAAGAAGTTCAGCATTTTAAATATATTGCTATTTTAGAAATAAAATTCAAATTATTGATTGAAATGTAACCATTGAACAATTCTCTTTCAGATGATGTTTGATTCATGTAACAGAATTAGAAAACAATAAAAGATGAAAAAAACTTAGGAGCAAAAAGTCATTAAAGTACACTCACGAGAAAACTTCTAACACGAATCTTAACTTACTGAAGGAATTCTGGATTTAATTTTAAGCTGATTCAGATGTTTTGATACAGCTTAAAACAATTTCCTAGTTAATGTTGAATGCTTCTATATTAAATAATTATGACTGAAAGATAGGATTGGTTTTATTAACGTCGTACTAGAAGCAACATGAGGGCTATTGGCGATGGACCTCGTAATTTTGAATCTCGATCAAGTGACGAGAACGACATCTGAGCTGGCAGCCCCTCTCCCAATTTCCACACTCCGCCAATAGGAGGACTTTGAGCCCCGACAGATTTAAAGCGCACAAACGAAAACCGCCGGCCGAGAGTTCGCGTCCATAATCACTAGGCTACCGCGGCTACTATGACTGAACGAAGAATCTCCGATTTTTAAACATTAATATGCGCAGGCTTGATGGTATTTCATATATCCTATAAGAATGTACCAAGAATAGTGACGGAAGTTTATACAAAGTTGCTGGTTCATCTGACGTTGGAAAAAAAAAATATCTAAGAAAACATCTTTTTCCATCAGAATTTAATGTTTAATAAATTAATTGTTTGGGAAATAACTATTCAATTTAATTGGAAAAAAATCATTTTATGTACCATTTTTTGTATGTGATTCATCATGATATGTACCATAAGTTACAATTTATTTCTTAAAATTTCGATTTACAATTGTCATTTCCCGCCTAAAGAATATAATAATTATTTTCATTCATTCCACTGTATTTGAGTTTCTTTGTTACAAACTCTTAATTTTGTATTTATTGAATGTAATATTTATTTTTTAAAATCTATCTGATAACGAAAATTGAAATTTCATTGAAAGTTCTTTACTCTTTTATTCGAAGAAGGGAATATGTTTCGATATTTCATAATTCACTGAAAAGTTCTTAATTTGTCGAATCTTTTAAAATGCAAATGTAGCATATTGGGAGTCCCACCCTTTCCTGTTGATCTAGGGGAGTTGAAACAGCGTATCACAGCCACTATCCATAGACTTGATTCAGATATCTTAATACGCGTTTGGGCGGAAATGGATTACATGCGCAATGTAAGTCGTGTGACTAAGGGGTCACTCACAGAGCACATGTGATAGTCTCTAACAAAACTTTCAATAATCCCATACAATTCTGTTGCAGGTAGCATGTAATATCTTTCATTATTCTTGATTTATAGTGCATTGAAACTGTATACTTCTTTATGAATCACCCAGTACTACAAGACTATTGACCGACCATTTGTGACGTAGTGACTCTAAAACTGAACTCCGGTCTAATATAAATAAAGATTTTTATTTATTTGTTAATTTTATTTTATTTTCTAGCGTTAGAACATATTAAGGAGCCTTTCCAATGATTTTATTCTTTTACTTTGTGGGCCGTGGTAGCCTAGTAGTCAAGGTCGTAGACTAGTGGCCGGCAGTTTTCGTTCAGTCGCGGGTTCGATCCTTGGCCGCCAAAGACCCACCGTGTAGCCGGGGCTGATGCACGTTAAATCTGTTCGGGGCCCAAAGTCCTCCCTTGGCGTGGTGTGGATGTTAGGAGAGGGGGTGCCAGCTCAGGTGTTGTCCTCGTCACTTGACCGTGGTTCAAAATTACGAGGTCCGTCGCCAATAGCCCTCGTGTTGCTTCTAGTGCGACGTTAATAAACACTAAACTAATAACTTTTACTTTGCAGGAAAACATATGCCATAAATTGTATTCGAGATTATTAAATTATGTTGTTAGAATATATGGGTTAAAAATAATTAATTAAAATAGGAAAATTCATTACTATGTGATAATGTTATTATACTGGTGTTCAAAATTAAGAGAATTTTCCGATTCGGTCGATTATCTCTAGAACTGCTGGACAGATTTTAATGAAATTTGGTTTATACAGAGGGTTGATATAATACAAAAGAAGAAAAAAAATTATAATTCAACAGTTATAATACACACTCTTGATTGTGAGTAACACTCATCGGAGTCGCAAGGTATGAAACAGCAAATGCAGAATAGAACAAAAAAAAAATGAGTTAATGGGGGTATGGTCCCCTCTTACAGATTTACAGGCCTTGCACCGTGATTTTATACTGGAAATAAGGGAGTTTATGAGTTCCTGAGGCAATTGGTTCCATTCATTCCGCAACACTGTTTTCAAGACTTGGATGGTTCTCGGAAGGGCTTGCGAATTGCAATTGCCCTCCCCTGAGGGTCCCAGGCATGCTCTACAGGATTGAAATCTGGAGAACTGGCAGGCCAATACATCCGGCGAATATTCTCACTTTCCAGAAATTCGTCGACAAGATTAGCTCTATGTAGCTTCGCGTTGTAATCCATTAAAAAGAATTCAGGACCAATTGTAACCCTGAAAAGGTTACCATAGGGCTCCAAGACCTCATCCCTATATCTCTCAGCAGTCACTGTGTCTCTTTCAAATACATGGAGGTGTGTGCGACCATCCAACATGATGCCTGCCCAGACCATCAAGCCTCCGTTGCCGTTATGATCGATTTTTTGGACATTGGAGGGCAGGTAGTGGGTCCCTGGTTCTCTCTATATGAAAGTACGGCGAGAATCATCGATTAAGCTGAACCGGGACTCATCAGCGAAGAGAACGGTCGCCCATTGATCCATGCTCCAATCTCTATGATCTCTGCACCATTTTAAGCGGATTCTCCTGTTTGCAGAACTGAGCGGGAAGCAAACAACAGGTCTTCTTTCAAACAGCCCGCTCTCATGAAGTCTTCTTGAAAAAATCACCCTTGAAACTCGGGTTATTGTGGCTGCAAACAACTCATGAGAGACTTGAGAAGCTATAGCATCCATGTTACGCCTCGCTATAATGGACAAATGGCGATCTTCTCTGGCAGTCGTGGCTCTCTGACGACCTTGCTCAGGGTTTCACTCGACGGATCCGGTATCCTGAAACTGTTTTCATGAGCTGGTCACGATGCTAGGCATTAAATAGAAGTCTCTGCAAATCTGGATTTGAGACTGGCCTGCTTCTAGCTTACCCACAATTCACCACCTCATTCCATCATCTAAACGTTGGTGGTTACTCACTTTTACTGTTTAAATTTTAATTTAAGCGATTGCTACAAGAAAACACCATGAAATTCGGCGAAACGTGTAAGCGAGCAAAATATGGATTTTGGAGCGTGCGCTTATAAATCCTGTTTTTCGACTTGTTCCATACATGTATACTTACGTATTCGACGTAGAGTTGCATCTTAGTTTCGAAGCAGTATTTTTACAGTTCGTTCTAGTTTATTCATGAAATTTGATGAAATATGCAAATTCTCTTAATTTTGAATACCAGTGTAGTTACAAAACTACTGCTCTTCTAACATCTCCATAGTGTTACTAGCCACGCTGTTGATAAGATTGTAGGAACGAATTTTGTTATAAATACGCATACTATTCCCCACAGTTTCTGTTTCCATGTAAATAAATAGCTGGATTACTTTGTTTATTTGTAGAATTTTTGAGCAAGTGTTTCAAATATTGTTCTTTAGGATAATGTTTCGAAGAAGTATATAAGACATTGTTTCGAAGCAATTAATCGAAAATAGATTTAATTCGATTTCAGCTATTGAAAATGTTGACCACGTATGTTAATAAAAAAGGAAATGTTTATCACTCATTTTAAATATTGGTAACAAGTTCAGTTTTTGTATTCTTCCTTTTGTTTCTTAATTTATTTTTTTATAATTTTCTAATAATGAGACTTGACCAAAATGCATAAAGAATATATTTACAATGTATGACTCAAAAAAAATGCATGCCTTTTTTAAAATTTTCAATATTTTTTTAAAAATTCATGTTAACAATCCTTAAAGCAGGCATATGCAACTTTTTTGCTTCCTTGGCCGCATTGTGAGAAGACGAGTAGTTTGGGACCGCTCAAAATAAATCTAAGACACTAACAATAGCTCATGAGAATAAAAAAAAGATCTGTTAATTGTATAGTTAAGTTATTTAAGTAATTTAAATTTAATAATTTGAGAGATTTTTGTATTATATATATAAATTCTGCAACATGGAATTAGGTTAAAATTTTATCCGAATACAAATAGCTCGAAATACAAATCAATGTGATATTTGATATTGAATTTTAGGGACTAATGCATCAATATCTGGTTCGATTGAAGATTCTCGGGGAGTTCTCAAGAAATTCCAATGTTCTGGTTCTAATTTTACACTCTTAACTTGCTACTCTATTAAAAATAGTTGCTCACAAATATGTACGTGATTCCGAACAATTATGACATGAATAACGAATGACTGAATTGTAAGGGCTATTTGTCTATGGACAGATATAAAAGTAAATTTCATAAAGAGACTTTATGAAATTTCTCTTTAAGCTGCATGTCAGATTTCAATTGCATTTAAAAATTTGCTGATATCATATATAAACCGAATGCAAATGGAGACGCAGAAATAAAAATTATTTATTTATTTAATTTTTTTTTTTTTTTTTTTTTTTTTTTTTGAAAATCCAGAATTTACAATTCTTGGATCATATCGCAAAGTTAGGGTTGGGTATTTTTCAATTTTTAGGATTACGTTTGGCCAAATAGTTGAAATGCAAAAAAATATTTGCCTTTGTTTGGGGATTTACCATATATATATATATATATATATATATATATATATATAATTTAAATTCCATTTCGAACGCTTTTATGGTTTGGAATATCTGACAGTTATGTTGGTTTTTATCTTAAAGATCCATATTTAAATCATTTAAAGTAGCAACAAAATCTCC
This sequence comes from Nephila pilipes, assembly GCA_019974015.1. Lineage (NCBI taxonomy): Eukaryota > Metazoa > Arthropoda > Arachnida > Araneae > Nephilidae > Nephila > Nephila pilipes. The sequence goes on along the minus strand of BMAW01115846.1, from coordinate 52,885 downwards.
CGAAAAGGCTAAATCTGCAAGACACTTTACATCAAATTTTGGTACACATTTTCATTTCAATATTATAGAGAGATTAGATTTCATTAATTCCGTCACAAAATCTCTTTGCCTCGATTGCGCCACCTCATTTCTTTAAATTATAAGATATTACCATACTCATCTTCCAAGCATTTAAGAAATATTTGGCATTGACAATAATTCAATATATCTGCTCCTTATAAAATTCATAGTTTTGATGATGATTTGCTTGACATTGTCCATTTTTTTAAAACCTTTCCGCTTAAATTTCCTTGGTGTATTATACAATAGTATCTTATTAAATGAGAGTTTCTGACAGAAGTGGTATCGTCTTCGATTAATTTTACAAGCCTTTTTTATTATTTTTTTATTTATCTTAACTGGGATACTATTCATAACTACACCAAGTATATTGGCAAGAAACAAAGAAAATCACTTTAATGTTTTTTTACTGACTTATACAAATCTCTTGATGTTGTTACATCTAATAATAGTACTAAAGAAGTCTCTTATCTTCAATTACATTATAATAGCTTTTAATATTTTTAATTCAAATTGCATTTTGAGCTGTATCAGTAGCATCAGTACTCTAACCAATTGTCAAAAAAAATAATAATAAATTTAAAGCTACAAGCTTTACTTTGCAAATTCGTTTCGACAGATTTTTCAAGTTCGCTAGCTCCAACCATTGGATGAGACAAACTGATTTTAGATAAGTCGACTTTCTTATTATGAAATATTATTTCTGTCACGCTTTCCACGCATTGCTTCATAAACTCACAATTTGAAAATGGTTTTGATTTTTTGGCTGTTAAATTTTCGACATTCACAAAAGATGCTATTTGAATTGTAACATTTTCACAAAACTTTAATTGAGATATAAGGCCTTTTTTCAGAACTGCTGTTTTGTTAATTCGACTCTCTCCCTGTATTGTATCGAATTTGGAGGCATGTTTTTGCATATAATGCTTTTTGCAAATAATACATTTTTAAGATGTGTATGAGAACATGACAAAATAAACAGAGTGACTTATTATTCCTCAATAAAAAAAAATATTATCAGTCTATTTTCATACTGAATAATCTTCTCTTGTCGATATATTTGCTTTTTCTTATTACAAGATTTTATTGAGACATAGAGACCATGCTAAGATTTCAAAAATGTCTAACTATTTATTTGGCAAAGGTAAAGATTAGGATGCGGCGACTCTCTTCTACAACAACGCTAGAACTTAAAACGCCTTACTTAACCAGCCAGAAGAGATGTCTTTTCAGCCTGGTTGGTAGGAACGCATTCTTCGAACTCACTGGATCAGGGTTCGAAACAACGCTGCCGCATCAAGGTCATCATCTCTCTCCTCGTTGTCGGAAAACCATAGTCCGCCGACAGGATAAAAATAAACGATAATGTTAATTTTTATGAAAGTACATCGAGAATATAGAAAGCAAGGTACAATAATGAGTTAAAAATATATTTACCCGCCTTAAACACAAGATGAAAACTGATGATTCAATAATTATTTCATTTTTTTTTTTTTTTTTTTTTTTACCCAATTCACAAAAGATGTAATTGGGCAAAAGGACTTTTGAATTAATTATATGGAGTTATATTTCTTTGAAGTGAATATTGATATTTCTTCGGTTCCACACTCCCTTATTGGACAGCATTGATGTGTGCTTTAAACTACATGCGGCCTTCGGACCGTAGGTTGAACACCCCCGCTTTAAGGCTTTCGTATGTGGAGTTAAGGGTTCTGTTTTCTGTTAAAATGCTTAAGTGAGCATTTGGTTTGTTCACCAAAAAATTTGGCGGGTCCTTAATTGCATCACGGCTCGAACCTTCAGCTCGACGAAAACAGCATCTCCCGCGATCCTGCGATCTTGATCACTAGGTTACCGTAACTCCGCATTGGAACTGGATAAATTTAAATTCGAATTTTTTTTTTTAATTTTTTTAGGAAGAGAATTATGTTCTCAAGAGTATTTCTGTTTTTAGAAGTATAGTACCACACATAAATTACATTATTTGTGAATTCTATCATGTAATGTATAATAATTAGATGAAGGGAAAAAATCATACTTCTTTTTTAACAATGTTGGTGAAAATATGAGAAATGCGAATAAATGTTGAAATCGTAAAAACAAACACCTGAAGAAAGTATTAATTACAAAATTTCCATCTTGCAAATAGCTTCTAACACAGTGTTGACGCATGTGCGCGCTCCCTACCGGCACTAAATATAACTCGGCAGAAGTTGAATGACTTTCAACAACATTGGACGTGAGTGATCTCTGTTATGCCGAAACGCACAATCACTTTAACTGTGAACAACGAAGTAGGTAAACAGTGTTGCGCTGAGAAACCCACAATCCTTTTGCTTATGATTGAATCGATCAATTTTATAGTTAAGTCTTAATAAAAAAAATTAGTCTAAAAGACTTGGTCCGTCGAAATTTATGCATCGCTTTAAAATAACGAACACACAGAATCCAACCTTCAAAATAAATTTTCAAGAACAAAATTTAATTCTTACAATCAATCTACATGGAATTTGATTAAATCTCTATTGCGTTCTGCACGAATTCTTTTCCTACCGAATGTATTAAATTTTGGTTTATCAACCACCGTATCCAACATTTCATTGACAAAAACCCAATCAAAGTAATAAATGTTTTAGCTTTTTCTATCGCTCCTGATTTTGCCAAAAATCTGCTATTTGTATTAATCGGGAAGAGTTCCACATAAAGCAGTTCGATTCGATTGCTAATTGTAAAGCAAATCATCTAGCCAATTGACCTTTTTGTCCTTCATTAAATAAGGAAAAAATTATACTGGAATTTAAATGTACTCATAATTTAACTTTGGGAGAGGCGAAACGAAAACTCTGTGAAACTCATTCTGAGAGTTATGCTACAATATTGAAGCCAACTGCACCAACTCCCAATATGCAAGATTTAGAAAAACGACCGGAAAACATAGCATCAGATTTCAAATAGCTTTAGAAGTACAAACAGAAGAACTATTTAAAAATGATTAAAAATACTTTTTTACAACAATACAGTATTTTAGATGTAGAAAAACTGTCTGCGTCACTTAGACGAGGCATTTTATAGTACAGACATTGGATATCCATGAAATAAATTTTCTACATAAATTACCTTTATGTTTTCTTATTTTACCTTTACGTTTTTGTGTTGATAATATTTCTCACAAATAAGTAATTGTTTTTTCTGTCCTCAGGAGCAAGTTAGAAATTTTAGCATTTTCCTTTTCTTTCATTTCCGTTTTTTCTTCATTTGAATTATAGGAGCATAAAAATAAATAAATATAGGTTTCACATCCTTTTTTTTTTACGTAAACAAACATAACTTTTTTAAAAAATCAGGCAATCGACTGCATTTTCCAAGAAAGGTTATTTTCAAACATGATAGACTTGACAGACTATGAGGAGGGCAGCAAATAACCGGCAAACATCTCTGCCCGACAAATTCCTACTCCTTTAGCACAATCGCCAGATTTCAAAATTTTAGCTGTCCAAACAAATATAAATAACATCTTTACTATCACAAATTTATATACAACTCAGGAATTCATTGCCTTATTAGTTAAATACTATTTAGATTATTTGATGGTCTACATCTTCTTAGATTTTACTCGATGTGGGGTTCCAATCAGATTTTTCCAATCAGATCAGATCTTTGTAAAATGGTTAACCAACTCTAATTTTATTCTTCGTAACACTACGACTCCAACACACAGAAATACTGTAGATGCTGCTGCACTCATAGATCTTGCTCTTTGCTCCTCAAACCTATTGGGATACACCAATACTTACGTATTAGATAGCTCCTTTAACACTGATAACTATCCTATCATCACAGAATTTAATCTTCCCGATTCTCACAAACGAAATGTAAAATGAGTGTAATGGCAAACTGTGATGAAGGTAGAATCTATTTTATGTAACATAGATGCCAACCTCTTTGATACTGTTGTTCGAATAATTTTAAATAACAACCACTCTAGAAATTAGAATATGCAGTACATCCCCCATCAACCCACACACTTTGGTAGAAGTGTGCATTTAATAATTTCTACAGACTCAAGAAGCTTTCCCGAAGATTGGCCATTCATGATATCTTTCATCAACTTTGGATTCAACTTTGCAATATTCCAGCAGACTCAGATTTCAAATAAAAAAAAAAAAAGATCAAGAAAATGTATTGGGACAAAATTTTTTTTTTTTTTTTTTTTTAAATATTTGTAGTACAAGAAACTTTTTAATTATCTTGAAAAAAATTCCACTCAAATAAATCCTAAATCTGTTTTGAATATACTTCCATGTTCTTAATAGATTTATTGCTCATCCACAAATCCAGACCAACCTTTTTGCAAATTTTTCTGCTTCCAATAATACTTTCTATAAGCCTCTTCCTATGGATTTTTTCGCTAATTCGATTTGATTGCTTATTAACATCGCACTGAGAAGCAACAAGAGGGATAATGGTAACGGAACTTGTAATTTTCCTTCTGGGTGAAATGACGAGGGGAACATCTGAGCTGGAACCTCTATATCCAACCTTCCACATCACGCCAATGGGAAGACTTGGGACATCGACATCTTTAACGTGCATCAACCCCGCTACTTGGCGGGTCTTGAGTCATATCAAGACTCACACTCGATTCAACGAAAACAACGCCATTCACATGTCTGGGACCACGATTTTCTCGCCAAAAATAGCAATTTAATTAATAAATCGTTTCACACCTCTGAATTAAACAAGGCTATAAAAGCATCTATAAATACAGCTCCCAGTGCAAACCTGATACCAGCTACCAACACTATTTTAGCATTTAAATTAAGGTGAACATGTTGTACTGAAATATTTGCAACAGCTTTTTCATAGTTCATAGTCATGGAAACGTGTGTGTGTGCAATTATTCTTCCAGTTCCTGTAAAGACAAAACTAAATTATTAAATTATGGACCTAAAGCTTTAACTTCTGTATTTTCTAAAAGCTTTGAAATAATACCCCCTTTTTAGTAGAATCGCCCATTTTCTAATTATTGAACTGCATTCTATCACTATGAATTCGTTCAATTTAAAGACAACAGAACAGTGACTTATAAAATTTATAAGCAATATTCGATGCAAAGTTGAGAAAAAAATTCTTCATAGAAGTTAGTTTAAATGTAAAAAGTGTTTGTGATTCGATTTATACAGATGGCCTCCTCTACAAATTGGTATTATAGGAAAAATAGCCCTTCGAATACATAATTTTCTCTCATTCATCTCTCTTCAAACAAGATGGAGTTTCTGTATTTCATTAAAAAAGATTATTCCAAACTGTGTACTTCAAGGCACAGCATCTGAATTTTATGCACCATATGCACAAACGTACGATTTCTTTGAAACCTTGGAAATAAGAGTTGAGTACTCAATCTCTCTCTGTCCCGATTATATTTTTATTTACTACTCTCCTCTATCTTATCAGTAGAAAACTGAAAAATAACCAGGAGAGAATCCCTCAATAGTGTGGTTATTGGAAACTTACCTTAAATCCTAACAAAAAAATACAATAGCGGAACTCTCAAATAAATTAGTTTATACATTTCCTAATCTTATGTTGCTAGGTTTCCTCTCCCATGGGCAATCTTCCATCAAATGTCTATTAATACAATTTTCGAAATGAAATTAAAATATTCGATTAATGAATCAAATGAAAAATAAAGTTTTGAAAAAATTAATGGTTTTAAAAGTATGTTTTATAAGTATTATGGGTCGAGAGAGCTATGTGTGTGGGAAAATTTAATTATTAGTTAATTTAATTTATTAACCAATAATAGCACACACACTTATATTTGCAGTGCTTTTTTGCACCTGTCACATTATAAATAAAAGATCGCATAGTCAACTGCAACCTTTCAATATAATTCAAACCAAAGTTCTCAGAAGGACACTGGGTCTTTCTCAATGGTTCCTTAATATTGTTCGTTCAAAATGAGCCGGACAGGAAATTCTCTCCGAAAAAAGTGGACGCAGTAGCCTAGTAGTCATGGTCGTGGAGTCGTGACCGGCTTTTATCGTTTGTCGTAGGTTCGAGCCTTATTGCCACTAAAGACCCACCGTGTAGCCGACGCTGATGCATGTTAAATCTGTCAAAGTCCAAGGTCCTGCCCTTTGGTGTGGTGTTAAAATTAGGAAAGGTGGTGCCAGATCAGGTATTGTCCTCATCACTTGACCGAGATTCGTCGCCAACAGCCCTCTTGTTACTTCTAGTGCGACGTTAATAAAACCAAACCTCTCCGAAAAAATTAGAAGGTTGGTACATAAAGTTTTCTACTCCTCATATTTCAAATGAAAAATTTTCTCCGTTGCATCTCAATAGGCCTGTTTTGAATGTAAAGGAGATAAATATATTTTTGGAGCATAATAAAAAGCTATCCCTAATGTTAAAGTCTAATCCCCAAAGATACATTGAAATTAAAAGCAAAAAAAAAATTTAAGACATGAAAACATCTTATATAAATATGTCCTTTACCAGGAATTGGAAAATGATTCCCTATGGTAGACCCTGTGTGTGGAACGCAGACCTCTTACAATAAGAAAACTTACTAAATGTTTCAATTAATGCTAAAACATATAGGAGGGAATGATTTCTCGATTCCTCCTCTACGAAATTCCTGCTAGACTTAATCCTCAAAATACAAGAGACGAATAACATAGACCTAGTCAAAATCGTTCATTCAAACCCAGACAATACTCCAAATGTTTTAGTTTCTAACATCAGTCTCGGTTTTGCCCAAAACCTGTAACTTGCGTAAATTGTAGCGCTCTCTATCCAAGGGAATACTGCTAATAAGAATTGCATCAATTGTAAAGCAAATCATTCGGTTGATTCTCCACAATATTCTAATTACAATTAAAGAGAAACAAATATTGGACTTAAAAGAGCAAACAACACCCTTATATATTATAATGGGAAGTGAGATGACGATTTTGCCTTATGTATGAGTTTTTAGTACTGTGGAATAATGAGAACTATTCAGCAATACTAAAAACTCATACATATAGTAAAGATATGCAGGAACTTTTAAATGAAAAGTCTGAAAAAATGCTAACTTCCTTTCATATTGTTTTAGGAAAGCAAACAGTATTTCTAATGGAATATTTACAAAATGCAATGGAGACAACGTCTACTCATTTATGTTACATCTTGGACCTTAGGATACGTAATTCATTCTCTGTAGTGCATATGACACCTATCGTGGAGAGAAAATTGTGGTAACCCCTCTTGTGTATAGGAGAAGAGTTGCCAGTGTAATTGGAGGAGACGCAAGTGTACTCACACGTGAGAGGTAGAGGTGAAACGAGTTCCGAGATATATATAAAATAAAGTTGTTATTGTTAAAGACCCGAAGTTGTCCTTATACCCATATGAACATTCATTGAAATCTCTAGTAGTAAGAAAGTAAGAGATATAAATGAAAAGTATCTGACATTCCCAACCAGAAAAAAATAGCACTCATGGTGATAAAAAAGTACAAATCAAATTCCTTGTATGCCCTTTAATAAGGAAGCATCCAATAACACATAAAAGGATGAACATGAATTTGTACTGAGGGTAAAGAGATCTGTCTTCCTCTCTATCTCTTTTTTATCCTCCTTTCTTAAAGGAAGGATAGAAATTACAAGAAACGGTGGTGTGTTTTTTCCCCCTATTTCACTTATGAACGTTTTTGCAGTGTAACTGTAAAGGCCTAAAAAATAAATCCCTGTGGTTAAATATACCTCTCTTTTCAGAGGCCGATTTTTTATTGTTTCAGGAAACTTTCTTGTGTGTAACAGACGAAGAGAGACTAAATTTTCTTACTTAAATCACTTTATATTAGATAGAATGTACAAACCATAAGGAGGATTGCTAATAGCAATACCGGAGAATATATTTACTCGACAAATTCCTACACAGGTGACTCAAACTCAAGATCTTGAATACCCCCGGCCTACCCGAGAGCCGCACGTAGACCACTAAGTGTAAACCTACGGCCCGCAGAGCTGGGTCATCTGAATACAGATTTAAATTTTATTGCACATAAAAGTACTAAAGAACATTCCACCGTTCATACCCTGCTACCATGGGAATATCTCACTATTTGACTCAACTTTTATCACAATTTTTCTTCTCTAATCTTGTTCAGAAACAATTATATAGCTCGTTTTAAAAAGCTCACGGGCCATCTGGTGTGATTGGGTGATAATACACAATGTATAACTAACGAGCAAACTTACTGAAAAAGCGCGGGAGTACATTACTAGACTTAGGGAGGAATGCGACACGCGGAATATGCGAAATAGCAGCAACCAGTCTGTCTGCATCAAGTCCAATATATTTGACGCAGAAGAGTATTGTTTCAGACAGACTGACTTCTCGGCGTCTTTTGATCACTAATAATTTAACGCCAGCTTTATGTTGAAAATGCAGAACAGTTTTTTAAATTGCATTTCGTGTCAATATATTTAGTTTAATAAAATGCAATTTCTCTTAGTTTATAGCCGAATGGTCTTGATTTTTTCTAATAAAGTTCGGTAGGATTAGTGGCTTCCCACGACTCGAAAGGTGAAAGTTGTAGTAGTTTTTAACTTGAGAATCTGAATCGGCATCGAATTCATCGCATACCCACTGGATCTCTATATATATATATATATATATATATATATATATATATATATATATATATAAGACTCACCTTTATAAAATGTATTTTCAATGTGGCCCGCAAAGTCTTTGGGTTGGACAGGCCTGATCTAGAAATACTTGTAGTTAAAAAATAGACATTATAAATATCTCTCTCAATCTACTCCCCAAAAGGGCCAAATATCTCATTAACAAAACTATTTTTGGTATCATTAACAGATCCGACTTTTATTTTTGCAATTTTAATCTCCGTCATTCAATGCGAGAAACGAATCATACTTCTAAATACAGCAACAATATAGTTGGTTCGATTATGGATACAAATTTTACTATCCTTAATACCAGTGTTTCCATACGTAGAAATACAGCAGATAAAGCTCCTCGGATGGATCTCACAATATGTTCATCGACAATTTGAGGCTGAACTAGTAGCTATGTTTTATATATTTGACAGCGAACACTGTCCCATCATTACAGAGTTCTCATTACTCAAGTAAAATAAAAGACTTGTTAAAAGAGTAGATTGGTAAGCAGAAATAAAACAAGAATAAACTACATTAGGTAAGAAGTTGGGAATGAAGTTGACAACACAAACCTCACTGATTATGTTTCTAAAAAAATAAAAGATGATACTCGAATATCAAACTTATCATTTCCACCATGTTTTGAAATAGCGCCTGTCATATAATAATGTCTTCAAACTCAAAAAGTTATCCAATGAATAGCTATTTGTGATTACCTCCCCCTTACCTATAGATTAAATATAAGCAATATTCAAGTAAACTTAGATTTTACTTTAAAAAGGCAAAAAAGGAATGTACTGAGATATAAAACTTGTAACTATGTATTTAATTAAAGAAACACTTTTAACTTCCTTAATAAATTTTCTACTTGAAAAAATATGCAATCAATTTTAAATATTCTTCAAGTTAATAGAGCAATATCCTCAAATTCAGATTCATTCAAAATACACCAAACCTCAAATTCAGGCCAGCATTTTTGCCTATTTTCTTGCATCCAATAACACAATTCTGCAACAAAATAAAACAAAACTGCTGCATGAGATATTTTTGTTGAATTATATGTTAAAGTATACTGAATAAAAAAAAAATGACTTCGCGTGAAGTGCTTTTGTAAAATTAGAGAGGTTTGCAGTAGTTTTTTTTTAATCACTATTTTATTACAATGAGCTGAACATATTTAATCTTATAGTTAATAAAAAATAATTGTGATGCACTCATAATTTTATGTTCTCTCTCTCTCTCTTTTTTTTTCGGGGGGAGGGGGGGGGGCTTTTCTTTTCAATGATGATTCCCCAAACTTGCTTTTGCTTTCTAACTAAAGTTTCTTGCTTGAGCATCCAGCTGTAGTCAGCTAATATATGGACGACATATCTTCCATGGTAGCGTCTCTCGATAACACGGATATCCTGGTGAAATCTTTCGCCCTGTTCTTCACTATAGGTTCCCTAGCTTTCAGGAAAATAATCAATATAGGAGTGTAGGAAAAGAACTATTATGCTTATCTTGCATGCATTAGAGTATGGAAGTGGTTCGAGAGAAATACTATAATACTTCCCATGGAAAAAAAATACTTCCATTGGATTTACTTAGTAAAATAAACGATTTATTTAATAAAAATGTTCCATATGTCCGAGAATTAAATAGGGCTATACAAACATCCAAAAACACGAACTCCAGGTTCAGACCAGATTACATTTTCCTTAAAAATTTGAATAATAGCCGTCGTAAAGTTGTTCCAAACTTTTCAACAATGATTTGTGAATTGAATATATAATACCTCAGTCTTAGAAGCATGCAATTTTTCTTTCTATTTCGAAACCCTGCAGTGATAAAATTAAAGAATCACCATATAAGCGAATAGCTTAGACTGAATTTTTCAAAAACAATTGAAAGAATTTTAGCCGGGTTCATCTCTTACCTTCTGACCGTATTACGAAAACTTTCTCGTCATTAGGGTTTTATTCCATTTAAGGATGGAAGAACCAGTATAAATCTCATACGCAAAGATATCGTAGGTGCTAAATTGGAAAAAATTCTTTGTGGAAATCAGTTTTGCTTACTATTTAGTGTATTTAGATGGGCATACTTATAAATGTCTCCAACTGGATATCGTAGAGAAAATAATACTTAAAATCTGAAATATTTCTCTCATACAGACCTCTTCGAATCCGATGAAGGGGTGTGATCGTGGTAGCCTAGTGGTCATGGTAGTGGACTCGTGGGCAGCGTTGTTTTCGTCGAGTCGTTGGCTCGAACCCTGATGCCACTAAAGATCTACCGAGTAGCAGGGCTGATGCACGTTATATCTGGAGGTTTCAAGTTCTGTCGTTGGTGTGGTTTGGAGAGGTACAGTGGCTCAAACAATTGAGGATACACCTTACTTTCACTTGATAAATCCAACTTTTAATGAAAATAACACATTAACTAGAATAGAAGACGTATTTTTACTTTTACACGTAATAAAAGGGTTAATTTACAGTAAAAATAACGAAAATCAACAAAAAAATATCTAAAATTAAAAGTTTCACAAATATTTGAAGTAAACATAGGCAGATCTTTACCTCAAAAAATTAAGAATACACCAATGAAATTTTTTCGATATATTACATGCATAGACAGTTTCAGTATTTTGTTGCATGTCCTTTGGCTTTTATAATGTCCTCCAAACGTCTTAGTACCGATTCGACCAATTTTTTAGTGGTTTCTGGAGATATTTTATCCCATTCTTCTTGTAACACTTGCTTTAAATGGGCTTTGTTTCTAATCTGGTGTTTTTGGACCGCTGTTTCTAGTGTGGCCCACAAATTTTCTATGACATTGATGTCAGGGGACTGTGGCGGTGTGTGCAATTGCTGTTTACAATGAAAAAGACACCAAATTTCGACATTACGTGCCGTGTGATTGGGGTCGTTGTCGTGCTGAAATATAAAATTTCCATCTAAACCCAATTTTTGTGCACTTTCTTTAAGATTGTGGCGGAGTATGTCTATATAAAGCTTATGATCCATTATACCATCTATAAAAACTAAATTTCCTACCCCATTTGTAGCCATACAACCCCAAACCATGACGGAGCCACCACCATGTTTAACTGTAGGACGAAAACTTTTTGGATCCAAAGCGGTGTTCGGCTTTCTCCAAACGGTGTGACGACCATCGCTTCCAAAAATGGTGAATTTACTTTCATCACTAAATATAACTTTCTTCCAAAAGTTTTCTGTCTTCAACTGATGAGTTTTTGCAAACTCCAAACGCTTTTTCTGATTTTGTAAGCTTATGAAAGGTTTCTTTCTAGCTACTCGACTGCTACATCCAGCATGTCTAATCACATTTCTCACAGTTTCAGCACTTACACTTCTGCAGATTATTCGAGAAGTTTCTGCAGCGAGTTTGACTGCACTCAGTTTAGGATTAATCTTGATATCTTTTAAAATTTTCCTTTTAGCTACATCACTCAGAATACTTTTCCTTCCTCTTCCACTCTTATTTTGAATTAATTCATCGCGTTTAAATTTCCCAATGATTTTCTGGACACATGAGTGACTTCTACCGACAATTTCAGCTATTTCGCGATAAGATTTTCCCTTCTTAAATAACCTTAATATAAATTTTCTTACATCAATACTAGTCTCTTTCCGAGGAACCATTTTCCATTTAAAATTACAGCTTTATATTCTCATAACCAACTTCAAAAGACAGAAATAACAGTTGAAAAAGTTCAGGATAAAGTTTCCCAAACTTAGATTATTAGCAGCAAGCAAAAAAGAAATCAAGTGGTAGTTAAACAAAAATTTCATTTGTGTATCCTCAATTTTTTGAGGTAAAAATCTGCTTATGTTTATTTGAAATGCCTCTAAAAAGTTTTATTTTAGAATTTTGTCGTTGATTTTTCTTTATTTTTACTGTTAATTAAACCTTTTGTTATGTCTAAGAATAAAAATTCGTTTGCACTTCTGGTTAAGGTGTTATTTTGATTGAAAGTTGGATTTATCAAGTAAAAGTAAGGTGTATCCTCAATTGTTTGTCCCACTGTAGGTGCCAGCTCAAATGTCATCCTCGACAGTGGTGTATCTAAATTAATTTTGGGGGGTGCATATCGTCAAAACCATGAAAGTAGCAATTTCTTTAGTTAAGAATTACCACTTGGTAAAAAGTAAATAATACGCTATTTCAGTCTTATTCCTCCTGTTTAAAACTTGTCAAGTATTTATATAATTTTATCAAGTAATAAAAATTACAAAAATGAAGGTTATCTAATAAAAATAATTTAGATACCATAAAAATATAATTTGTATTTTTTTGGAGAGTGCATTTTCTGTAGGGATGCATCCCCTTCTCTCTTCATCTACAAGCAGATGCGGATTGCAAATTATTGGGGATCATAACCGTTTCATTCCTAACACCCAGAATTTACAATTGTTATAGGTGAGCCAGAACTTTGGTATTACGCTTGCCCAGGAGTTAAGAAAAATTTAAAAAGGTATATTATAGAAATTTTACTGCATGGAGGTTCACGAGCAATTTATTTGACCATTTTAAAAATTTTAAGATTAAATAATTAAAAATGGATTTAGACTTAGTGATTTCATTAGAACAAAAAAATTTATTTTACTTATCATGGGAAAACTATATTGTTTTGTATAATCTTGGATTTCAAGAAATGAAATATTTAAGTTTCCTGAGAAATCTTTTAAAATTGATGGAATAATAAATGAAATTATTTATTTATTTGGTTATTAGATTTAGAGGTTGCGTTGGTAGAAATATCCTGCTTGTACGTCCAATCTGGTAGGCTCTTAGGATCAGAAGTTTCTCTCGTGTTTTCGAGAGGTTGGATTCCTATAATGGTTGGTATAGATGGCTGTTATCCGTGATGGGTGGGATTTTGTAGTTTCTGTGATTTCTTATGTGGAAGTTGAAGAAATTGTAATTTATTGCGAGTGGGGAGTTAATCAAGTAAAATTTCACGAGATCTATGAAGTCGTTGGTGATTTCTGAGGGGGGGGGGGGTATTTTTCTATGGCTTGAATTGTTCTGTTGATGGAAATATCGATACTGTGGAAGAACTTTCTGGATAGCTTCTTGATAAAGGTTTTGAGGGAGGGGTATTTTATTGATCTTCTGATATCTGTGTTTCGCGAATATCATCTGTCTTTTACTATTGTACATAGGGCTACAGTTTGAGATTTTTCTAGAAGATAGAGGGTTGTATCTGCACTGTGAGACCAGACTGGACAAGCATAAGTCAGGATAGGTCTAATTATCAGAGTATAGATAAGCAGTTTATTAAGTGTACTTAATGTAGATTTACACGAGATAAAAGGAACATATCGTGTGCTATAGATGTATACTGTTTTTTAATTTGTGTAATGTATTGTTCAAAAGTGAGTTTCTTATCCAAAGTTACACCAATGTATTATGTGGACCAGGAGAGTTTGTTATTTGCCAGATAAATATCTGGCTCTATTTCATTATTGTTTCTGGGAAAGAAGACGGTCTTGGTCAATTTTCCAAGTGGAGTACCATTCTTCTAGTTCCGTGAGGTTCTGTTTAGTGCGAGGCCTATAGCTTTTAGGCTATTATGTCGTGCTAGTACCTCAATGTCACCTGTGTACATGCAGAGATTTGTGTTGTGGTGTAATAGTATGTCATTCCTGTAATAGTTGAATAAAGTCGGAGACGAAATTCGTCTTGCAAGACTCCGGCTTCGATATATCTGGGATTTGAATAGGTTCCACTTATTATCACCGAGAATGTTTTATTTTTTAAGTATGAGTTTATTGATTTGACTAGGGAAGGGGAGGTTTTGAATTTAATTAATTTATAGAGAAGGCCAGTATACCAAACTCGGTCGAAAGCGTTCTGAATATCGAGGAAAACCGCTCCTACGTATTGCTTATTGTAGAAACCAGTTTTGATCAGTTCCACTACTCGGATGAGTTAGTGCGATGTGGAGAGGTTTGGAACGAAGCCATGCTGTTCGTGAATCAGGATGTCATGGTTCTTCAAGTGCTGATTTATTCTTTTGTGAATTATTTTTCCAGTAATTTTGCTGAGAATTAGAAGTCTGGAGAATGGTCTGTAATTTTCAGGCCGAGTAGGGTCTTTACCCGGTTTTAGGATAGGAATAATTACAACGGTTTTCCAGGAATCCAGAAAGTGACCGAGGTCGAACATGTTTTGGATAATGTTTCTTAATTTATATATACGTAGATGAGGAAAATTTTTAATCATTTTACTCTACAAACACTGACCCAGAGGCACTCTTTTAGTGACAGCAAAGACTTTTCTATTCTTTTCTCGGGAATCAGCTGAGTTGGGATCTTTTTTTTTTTTTTTTTTTTTTTTTTTTTCTTTTCTTAATGAAAAAAGTATGAAGAGAAAAAAAATCTTGCTTTAAAATTTCAAACATCTATATAATACTATAATAAGATACTGAAATAATTTCAATCTCGAGAAAAAAAATCTTGGGAGACGCACATGCACAGATACACCTTGGGTACGCCACTGGTCCTCATCTCTTGATCGATGTTCAAAATTATGTCACCAATAACCCTCGAATGGCTTCTCAGTGCCACGTTCAGAAGCAATCGGTGGAGTCATTGTCTTTCATGGAAGGAATGCAAGGAATACGCAGGGTTTTTCCTCCATAATATTTACAATCTATATACATTTTTATTTATTTCTTCCTTGAAACCCTCGATACTATTGGTAAAACACTCTGGAAAATGTCATAAAATAGTGCAACTACTTGTAACTTACCTTAGGCCTTGAGAAAAATAACAACAGTGGAACTTTCAAATAAAGGAATTCAAGCATTTCCTGATCTTATGTTGGTTCAGTTCCCACCCCTATAGCAATCCTTCATTAAATATTTTGGGGTATATTTTTCCAACGGAATCAAAATATCCTAAGAAGGAATCAAACGAAAAATAAAGCTTTGAAAAACATTTATGATTTTAAGCTGTAGCATATGAACAATTATGGGGAGTAGGGGGTTCGAGAGCTGAGGAATTAATCAAATTAACCAAGAATAGCACTTGAAATATATTTTATTATAATTGTCATATCAGAAATAAATAGTCAGATAATCAGCTAAAACTTTTCAATGTAATACAAACCAAAGCACTCAAAATCGTGTTGGGTTTTTCGCAATGGACACCAAACATAGTGCTTTTAAAATAGGCAGATCAAGAAACTCTCACCGAAAAAACTGAAGGTTGGTACATAAATTTTTCATCCCTTCTTATTTAAAACAGTAACTCAAGCAAATATTTTGGAAAATCTTAGGGAATATCCCAACTACAAATATAATATCCAATTAAGCAGAAAGCAGGAGAAAGGAGATATTGAGCATTCGAATCATCAGCAAAAAGGCCATAACGTCAGGGCTTTAACAGAAATTCAATTTACAAGATAATGCAATGTGTAGTACGTGTAACTATGAAAATCATTTGGAACATATTCTTTTGACCTGCGGAAAATACACGGTCCATAAAAATGATTTCTAGAATTTACTCAAGATAGACTTCATTGCAACATCACTTTCAGAGAATTTTTAGACAATGCAGTAACTAATGAAACAAATACTAAGAGCGTTCTTGGCAAAAGATTAAATTCTTTAATATTTATTCGTTTCACTGAAGAATCGAAACACTGACTCAAAATCTCATTCTCAATATCATAAAAATACATCATTAAAATTGGTGTCATATTGAATAATAATTCCTTTCCATACATTTGAAAATTGAAACAGGAAAATTGATAAACGGAATTTTTTTTTTCAATTGCACAAAAGGATATAATTTTTTTAAAAAAATTAGATTTCGCTCATTAAAATATATACATGATAATACTACTTTAGGTCATCGCATTTGATATCGTCGAAAAAAGAATTTGGACAAAGGAACAGTGTGTGTGTCTGAGTTCTCACAATAAAATTGTGAAGAATGATTACAGAACTGAAGTAATAACCATACTTCTACAAATGAAGCTCAGGTGTCGTCCTCGTCACTTGACCGGGACTCAAAATTACGAGGTTCGTCGTCAATAGCCCTCGAGTTGCTTCTAGTACGACGTTAATAAAACCAACCACAAATGAATTGAATTGAATTAAAAGTTGTGCACTTTTATTTTATTGTGATTTGAGAGAGATATAAACGGTGTTTCTTGCTGAGAGTTATATTGTAACGCAAAACTTTTCTTTTGTCAGTTTGTTAGGATTTTGCTGTGAATAGTGTTTTGCTCTAATAAAAAATGTGAATTAAATGAGCGAAAGAAACTAGTACACACTATTTATTTAGAATACAGCTCTATATATTTCAGCTTCACGAAGAAATTCAAATGAATATATAACCGCCGAGGATATCAGGTATTTGGAATGCTTTGTCTGCAGTAGACTAGTGATCCCAATAATGCCAATGCCAGTCGGTCACGAGCTCGCTACTGACGTTGTTTTCGTCGAGTCGTGGGCTTAAGCTCAAATGCTAATAACGAGCCACCGTGTAGCGGAGCTGATGCATATTAAGTCTACCGAAGCTCCAAATTCGCCCGCTGGCGTTGCGCGAATGTCTGGAGGAAGATATGCTAACTCAGAACGTTACTTGAATAACGTTCAGAATTATGAAGTCAATCGCCAATAGCTCTCGTGTTGGTACTAAAAGCCAAGCTAATAAACTATCATTCAAAATAGATACTTTCAACAAAAATATTTTGGATAGAAATAAAGAGGAATAATTTTTTTTATGTGTGTTCTGCTATGCCGAGAAGGAAATGTAAGCGGTTGCAAAATGGTATTTTCCCACATTACAACGAGCGACTGCATACGGCACTCATAAAAAAAACTGCCTTGCAGCATGTCCTGTTGCTTCCTTGGCCACCAATGTCTTTTGGTATCTCACCGATGGAGCATATCGGGGACGATTGGCCGTCGTAGGCTTGATCTGGCTCAGCTTCAATCGGAATCTATTGAGGATGTCTATGGGCTTCCATCATTCAAGACACTATGCGCACATTAATTGGATCTGTACCTCGTAGGGTTGCTGCTTGAGTCGCCGCTAAAGATTGTTCTTGTTCCTACTAATCCCCCTGCAATTCCCTCGATGTATCGAAATTATGTTCTTGTAAATAAAATAACTTATTTGCATAAGAATTTTCTGTCCGTGTATCATCTCATTCTACCCATTGTTTCACCGTATTGCATTTTATATATCGAGCCGCGTATATCCGAACACAGGATTAAATGAGCTTCCATTCATACAATTTGAAAAGTTTGTCTTTACCCTGTCAACCAAATTATCCAAAAGGCAATATTTCTGTTATAGAGTTAAGTTCTGTTATATGTTAAGTTCAATCTTACGAGGTCCGTCGCCAAGAGTGCTCATGTCATTTCACAATGCGAAGTTAACTTAATACTGTGTTGCAATTTTTGATTAGGCTCAAATCAAGATGTTAAACAAATATAATTTATTTTCCAAAGCACTCTGCTTAGGGATCTTTTCTATTAAAAAAAAGTTCATAATTTCTTCTTCTTCTAAGACGTTCTTCTAATTGTTTGCAACCTAATTAGACAGCAGTAGCAGAGTGGCCATGGTCGCGAACTAATGGTTGACTTGGTTTCATTTGAGACATGATGCTTAAAAGATTCATTGTGTACCAGGGGCAGATGCACGTTAAATTATCGAGACTTAAAGAAATTTAAAGAGTTCAGCTCAGTTTATTTACATTTCGCTTTCCCTTCTCCCCCACAACAGATGATGCGCAAAATACTAGAGTAAGGCAGAGTGAGCAAATTAAATGTCGGGACCCTAAAACTATGCTTAGTTCAAAAGTAATGGACACAGGGCGTTATCTGAAGGTCTTTAAAAAACGTTTCACCTTAAAATGCAAACATGCATCACCCGGCTCTTGCACTCATTCTCCGGTGATACAGGGATGGGACACCCAGCAATGGAAGACGATCGCGAGTGATGCATATATGGGACGCTCGTACTGAATGGGTTAATACGCTCTATGTCCTTCAAGTTGAAGTCACTTAAGCTTCTTGAGGATTTATTTATGTAAATATATGTCTTCGTTTGAATATTTCTCACTTTTTTCCATCATTGGATGCTCCAAACTAAGTATATGAAATGGATCATCAATGTCTTTTTTTTTTTTCAGTTATTAAATTTGCATAGAAAAGTTATTAACTTCTCTGGTGATGTTGAAGAGATAACATTTACTTCAATATTTAAATTCTAACAACCAATGGCATTTTACTGCCGAAATTCTAAGCAATATTATAGTGTGTTTGCTAAAAAAGAAGTCAAAGTGAAAAGTTTAACTTTGCTTTAATTTCAAAACCAATTCACCTGAATAAAAAGTTTCGAAAAGTGAAAAAAAAAAAAAAAAAAAGAACGATAAAATTTAACGCGAAGTAAGCAGGCTTCGGTTGCATTTTTTTTCTGAATAAAATTATGGAATATCTGAAGAAATTGTGGGTTGAATTCAGAAAAAAGCTGAGAATGTATTTTAAGAAATATATTTAAATAAATATAATAAATGCCTTAAAGTTTGGATTTTTATATCTGGGTGTAGAAATTATTTTTAACACTGCTCTTTTTTTTTTTTTTTTTTTTTTTTTTAAATCAGAAATCTTTACTTAGCTACGCAAAAATTCTAGAAGAAACGCGGTAAAATTTATTTGCTTTCTCCACCACCAGATGGCACAACAGGTGAGTTTTTTTTTTTTTTTCCAGCCATTTCAATATAGATTTTTCCTCTCTCTTCCTTTTTTCTTTCCCCCTCTTAACTCATCTGATTATATCACAATTGAATCAAACTGGACTCTCAGAGATGTGAAGACAAAGTCACTCCCCTTTCTCAGTCGTCCAATTTTTAAAAACATACTCAATGGGAATTTTCATAATAAATGTAAAAATTTTGTGTGTGAAGAAAATGGAACTGTCTCCGATTTCGTTCAAACTAAAAGTTTCTCCAGCAATATATATGTATACTTTTTTTTCCTTTCGAAGCACATTCACCTGAAATATGTCTCGTACAAGAACTTTAAAGGTTTTTCCCATCTTTCCAGCTCTTTAAAATCTGATACATATATATTTACATTCTTACATTTTTTAATTCATTTTCTTTTCCTTTGAGTTACTTAATTTTTTTCTCCCATATTTAAAACATAATATAATAGTGGTGAATTTGTGAAAGTAAATAATAAAAATAAGCATTAAGCATAAAACAATAAAAAAAAAAAGTTCTATGCAAAGTTTTGCAAAGAACAGGTTTGGCCACCCAGGGAGCACTTTTTTTTTACTAATTATTATTAAATTAATCAATTAAATATAAGAATTAATGTAAACGATGAAATATCGAGAAATGAACAATAGTAAACTTTTCCGATATTAAAATTAAAGGAAACTATAAATTATTAAATTGAATATATTTAAGCTAAATGTAATTGAAATTAAAGCAAATGATAAATTATTAAATTGTATATTATATCAGCTACATGTGTGAAGTTGGGCTATTTGCGATTTTCTCTTCACTAAACTAGGGGACTTTAATTGAGATTGATTTCACGAAACAAACAGTTTCTTCCAAAACAAACGTGATTATTCTAATTTGAGGCAGGTAGAAATAAAGTGAATTACCGATAACAAGGATTGCTACAGGCGATAGCAACCACGAAGAGTTAGAGAAACCAAGTCAACCTCAACTGGAGAGATTTTGGTAAGACATTATTAATTCGGTATTAGTTGAATGGGTGAATCTATCTAGGATGTTATCCAGAAGAGCACATATCCCTCAGACATTATACGGCAAGGCTAATGAATAAATAGTTGTGTGAGATTTGTCTAGTGTCTTTCTTTGTAGGTTATTGACTTTTAGTGTTACTTATATTTGATTGAGTTATGACACAAGAGTCGGGTAGAAGTGCACCTCCACATATGTAAATAAAAATTAAAGCAAACGATAAGAAATTGAAAATTGATCTGGTATTCCAAAACGCCCCATCAAAAACAATAACCACTTGAGTGGCTAATTATTGAAAAACTGTTCTGAATATATTGACTCTTTCTGTTCTGCGTTATATTGGTTCTTTAATGAAAATAATACTAAGGACGAACTAAAATTCTCAGTATATATTTAATATCCAACGAAAAATTCAAAGGTAAATTAGATATCCTTAAAATTTCTTTGTTTAATATACGTACAAGTTCATACACATTGACATAAAATGTATTATCTTTTGAAAAAGCAATCAATCTAAGAAATTGAAATGCATTTGAATGAAAAAGGGCCTGAAAATAATTTCAAATTTAATATAGGTAATGCACATAACCATTTGTAAAAATTAAAATATTACCTTTATATATCTATTAAATAATTCTGTGATTAATGAGCTTAAAAGTCAGTATGAGTTCAAGTATATATGAGTTCAAAAGTGTGAAAAATGAGTTTCAAAATTTTGAAATAGACCACTTATTCTCAAATTGTGGTACGTAGATCCCTATGCACATTTCGTATAATACGCGAATGACTTGAAGGAGGTTCTTTGTAAAGATATATACAAACTATTTTCGGTCCCAAAAAAATCCTAATAACATTTAAAACAAAGGAGGTCTCACTCAAAAAGTTTACTTACAACAGTCCAGTAACAGAAGTATGTATAAGGAAGAGGTCTTAAGATCTCAGATTCTTATATTCAATAAGATTCCTTTCATATTTTTCTGAATGTACAACATAACCATAAATTTTAAATTTTTTCTACAAAAGCAAAACAATCAATACTCAATTGTGACATCTAAGAACAGCCCCGCCAAATTTCATTATCGGCGAATGATAAGCTTTCAAATTTGAGATCCTAGCACCTTTTTGTTTCCGGTGATTTTTTTTTCTTTCGAAAACAGCTTCTAGCAAATAGCTTTGCCCCATATTTGAAATAAATAGTGAATACATACGCCTTTTCGAAATGATAAAGTCGTCATAAATTCAGTAGGCTGACGAAAAATTTCTCCCAAATGTATCGAAATTATGAACTGAGGATACCATACTTTTATTAAATTCTTACTCGATTTTACTGAATAACTTTTCTATACAATCAAGCGCATTGATGAATTAATCTGAGATATTATATAAGTCGCTAAATTAGACTCATAAAGAAAACAAATAGAGAAAATTTTACTTTAAATTACTGCTCAATAGTATGTATATGAATATATCAAATAATTATTTTGATAAATTAAAAGTGTTTTTAACTCCTTAGCATTTTATTGCGCTTCCACCAAAGGTACTGATTGGCATGGTGTGGAAATTTGGAGAGGGATATGCCAGCTCAGGTGTCCTCACTTGACCGAGGCTCAAAATTACTTCGCTAGTAGTCCAAGAGTTGCTTCTCAGTGTGACGTTAAGAAAACAATCACCATAGGCACAAACAGAAAAATACTGGAAATGTAACAAGAATTGAACGGAAGCTTTTGACAAAAATAATAATGTTTATTATTATTTCCTTATTGGAGCTATAAAAATCTTGTAACAAAAAATTGTTGTATGCAAAGTTTTTCAAAGATCAGATTTAGTCACCAAAGGTGCTAACTTTATTTAAAAATAATTATTAAGTTATTTAAGTAAATATTAAAGCGAGTGATAATTTATTGAAGTGGACAATAATATTCTTTTCAGATATTAAAATTAAAGCAGATGATAAATTAATAAATTTAATATTTTAAGCTAAATGCAACTATTGCTTCCATAAAATGACTGGCCGCGGTAGCCTAGTGGTCATGGTTTCGGATTCGTGACCGGTGGTTTTCTTTCAGTCGTTCGTTCGATCCTTGGCCGCCAAAGACCCCGCCGTGTAGCCGGGGATGATGCACGTTAAATCTGTCGGGGTCCAAAGTTCTCTCACTGGCGTGGCGTAGAAGTTAGGAGAAAAGGTGCCAGCTCAGGTGTCGTCCTCGTCATTTGACTGAGGTTCAAAATGACGAAGTCCGTCGCCAATAGCCCTCGTGTTACTTCTAGTGTGATAAAAAACAAACCAAAATCTAAGCTTCCATAAAATGAAAATAAACAAGTCATGTGCATTTCCCTCTTTGTTTTGAAGAATGGTCACCTGCAACATTTTGTCATTGATTAAAACAAAAGCCCCTATGTATGGTTAATTAAGTGATTCTAACATTTAATATTATAACTATGCACAGTTAATTAGATGTATAATTATCTTTTAATAATTTATCTTATTAATATACATTATGTAATTTTTAATTATGTTAAAAAATTAAGAAATCGTATTAATTTACTACAATATCTAGGTAAATGAACCATAAATATAACAGGTAGTCCTAAAATATGCACAATTATAAAATTTGATTAAATTCGTAAGCTAATAAATAATGTTTCTCCTGTTATAAACATGAAGTGTTGCTTTTTTTTCTTCTTGAAATCGTTTTGGATTTTTCAAAACATCCTATATACTTAGGCTATCTATAATTTGTCTTAATCTCTAATGTCAAAGAAGTATAGATATCTTCATGGGTATTTTTATAAGTAAAACTGTTTAGAGCCTAAATATATATAAGATTCTCATCAATAGTCATATTAAATAAATGGTATTGCTTGCAAATATGAGTAGTGTGTGTATGAATTCAGTCAACGAATACTTTTAAAAATTCCTTCCTTAATCGAAGTAGTTGCATCACTTTGAAATAAATGCTTATTTTATCAGCTCGGAACTATCAAAAACCCATTGCATTTTTTCATCTCTCTCTAGGTTTTCAAATTAGCGCAACAACAGAAGTAAAATTTAATAGTTTGATAGACTGTTGATTTTCTTCGGCAATTTAAAAAAAAAATAGCTACCAGCAGCGGAAACCACCGTCATAAGCTTACCAATATGGGAAAAAATGAACTCCAAAAATATGGTTCTTTAAGTATTTTTAGATGTCAATTTTACCAAAAAGGTTTGAACTACTTCTTCTGTATTTAAAGTGATTGTAAAGCTAAATTCCTACTAACGAGAAAAGAAAGAAAATTTATAACTTACTTACCATAACCGCCCTTCAGCTTTCTAATAAATCCCAAATAAAGAATGTATTCAACTCGCGTGTTGCTATCTAGAACTACCTTTGTTAATAAACAAGTGCAGAGGCGAAGCATTTCTTGCAGAAATTGATGCTGATTTTCTTTCAAATCTATTATTTTTAATTCTTTATACAGTAAGACCTCATTGATCGGTTAGACGTTTCTAGATGCGCAGGTCGTTTTCCATGTTGTATCGGCAGTGACAATTCGACACAAAGTGATGACGACACCGCGCACTAGTAAAATTTTGATTTGGCATGAAATGATAGCATAATCTAAATTAACCTCTGAATCAGTGTCAAATTTCTCTTTGCGCCGTTTAGCAGACGGCAACACACAATGGTATCACCAAAGTGCCTTAACAATGCCAAAGTGCCTTAACCATCTGCATTCATAAATATACTTTTTAAACCCCCCTCTGTGATGACAGTCATCTTAAATTAAATAGTCAGTTAGTTCAGAACTCCAAATGAAGATGTGTAAGAGAAAGATAACACACTATATTATCGATTCAAAATATTCAAGATCGTTCTCTCTTGAATCCCTCTTAACTCAGTTAATCCTAATTAACGTTCAAACAATAAAGTCTTAGCTTGCCAAATCACTCATTCCGATTCAACACTTCTCGACTGTAGCAAATTCTACTCCTATTATTCTTATAAGGAGTCACTTTTGACTTTCTTCAATCCAAACTTTTAATTACTGTAATTCAATATAATTTACAAATATCATTCAGCTTGTCATTATCATCTATCTCCCTTTTCTTTCCTTTCAATTCTATTTCGTTTATATAACACTATCTCTGATTCGATTCATTACACATCTTACCTTTATCTAACTTACATAATCACATTTCATTTTGTTGGCAAGGTGATGTAATTGCATGTAATTCAAATTACCAAAATGTCCCAAAGGTTAGGGAAGAGAAAATCATGAATAGCACAATGTCACACCTCTAACTATCGAGAAGGACATCCTCACTGGTATGCAGGAATCTCAGGATGAAATGAGGGAAACTCCTCATTTTGCGAACACAGTTAGTTTTCCCACCCACCCCTCCATTAGAACTAGAAAAATATTTAGTGACTTTCAAGCGATGAATATACATATTTTTTAATCAACTGTAAAACAATTCACAGCAATCACTTTTTTTTAAAAAAAAAAATTAATTGTATAGTTATTTTTTCAATGGTAGTTCTTTAAGCAACAAATTAACTTATTAAAATTTATTAAAACAAATTAATAGGAATTATGACCAGAAAAAAATTGATCAATTTTTTTAAAAAAAATTTGTTCTCAAGAAAAATACATTTTATTTATTTCAGTATTCAAAGAAATCGAGCCCAGTTGTTTTCCCTCTACTGAATACAGACGCATTTTTCGTACATGATTTTCATAGAAATATGCAATTTCAATTTTCTTGTAGTGGAGACAGAAGAAGGAAAAATTATATGTGACATTAACCCCATTTTTAGGTCAATTTAGATTATGACATCTTTTAAACATAATTAAGTATATATTAAGAAGTAAATTACTTTTATGATAAGAGAGAGATAAAAAGTGTGAAGTCTTAGTTCTCATGCACTGCATAAGTCAAACCTGTGATATAATGAAGAAAAAGTAAGCCCATAAGAAGCCCTATAAAAGAAAGAAAAATTATCCATTGAAAAGAGTACCCGTTGGTTTTTCTTATTACCTTTAACTCTGTCTTGGATGTGGTGACTATTCTAACACCTAAGTACAATTATTTGAACCTTGCTTAAGTGGGGGAGACAATGTCCAATACTGTTGGACTGTTACAACTTTGTTTGTGAGGTAAAGCAGGAAAAAAAATGGAGACGCACAATGTTACTTAATCCTGTAATAATTTTATTTTTTAAAAGCATAATTTAATTCAATTTTCTTACATTACCATTCCTTACAGCAAATGTTGAAAATATTCACCACTATTTCGAATGCAAACATGAACACGTCGAACCAAGTTTTTTTGATACACTTCACAACATTGTTGGTGTTATTGACGAGATTTCTGCAGTTATGATTTGTTTTAATTCATCGATATTTGCAGGACTTCTTTGCAAAACCCTATCTTTGAGATAACCCCACAAAAAAATCTAAAGGGGTAAGGTCTGGTGACCTTGGTGGCCAGAGGACTATTGAAATTAAACGGTCATCAAATAATCCCTTAAGCACTTTCATTGCTAGGTTTGACGTGTGTGGAGTGATTCCGCGTTGCTGAAACCAGCAGTAATTGTCCTGTATCTCAAATGAAGCAGCAGAAGTTTAAATTATGTCCAGATACACTCCAGAATCCATTAAAATTAAAAAATTAGTTCATGCAGCCGATTTTTATTATTATCATTCCTAATCTTACGAAATGTGCTTTCAAAAATTAAAAATAATAATAAAAATGCTGAAAGAACCCAACGATTTACTTTGCGCAGAATCGGATTAAAAATATCTAATGATGTTCATGCGAATTTATGATTAAAAAACGAGTTTTCGCATTTAGAAAGTGGAAAAAAACTCTACCTAAGCGTTAAATATAGACATATTAAATAAATAATGATGTTGAAAGTCTTGCTACATATATTATAGATATGCATGATACAAAATATATATAACATTATCCACCTTTTTTAGATCAATTTTGATTACAACATGTTGTAAACAGAATTAAGTATATCTTCAGCAGACAATTACTTTTATTCTGGGATAAACAAAAGTACGATCAGTGTGAAATATTAGCTCTCATACATTGCATAAGCCAAACCTCTAATGTAATTAAGAAAAATTAAGCCCATGCCCAGACAAATTCGTAAATTTTTACAGAACTGAAGAAAATTCTAAAATACAAAATCGTTTATCAGTCTATTAGCTTATTTCTTAACTAATGGGCGGTATTATCAGGAGAAATTTTTCAAGTTTCTAGGTATTACATGTATTCTAAGTAAGTTACATTTTCTAGAAAGAAAAACAATATAATCTTAAATCCTGCTTTAAAATAACTAAAATGTTATTTTTACAAATTAGGAAAAAAATATCGATCAAACATGAATTTGTCGTTTTTTATCGTGAAAATTTAAGCTATCAATAAGGAACTGCACCAGATGCTGCAATACTGATAATGGGAAAGACATCTGTTATCCTATATATCTGTAATCGTTCTTTTCTCCTCAAAATGCATACTGCTTCCACATTTAAATTAAAAGATTAATTATGTAACATTCAAAAAACAAAACAAAAAAACGCAAAAAGCTTCTATTTTTTAGAAAAATTTACATTACTCAATCAGTAAACTAATTTTCCCCACATAGATTTTAAGAATCTTTTTATAATAATATTTTTTAAATATTTTTTTTTTATTTTACAATTTTCAAATCATCGCCTCAGTTACTTTTAATTTCATTAACTTCAAAATTCGAAGATTTTGAAACCAATTCCTTCCAATTCTGTTCTAATTAAGGTTTTAAGAAACATGAATGTGTGTGTGTGTTCTATTGTCACATTTTATATCATGCATTTGTAATTAATGCATTAATTATTTTCCTACAAAGACTTGTAATTAAGTAAACAGTTTTTTACTAATTAACGGTTGTACTGCTAAATACTTTCAGATTGGCTCCAACTGATGGAACATTTTATGTCATGTCTTGTTCCGTTCGGACTGTTCAAGCCTTTTGGATACATCATTGCTAAAAAGAGGAGTAAATACACTCCTCTACTTTCCTTTCAAGTTACATAAGAAAACAAGTTTTTTGCAGTTGACTGTGTTACCGGAACAACGTAAAAATGACTATCGTCAATGATATTCTAGTTGTTTCAAACTTTTTTAAAAAAGGGAAATATTAAAACTATTTAGTTGTTAAACATTATATTATTCAATGTCGTATTTGATCGTAATACAAGAAAAATATTCATAAGTTTTTCGTCATTTCCATCAAATTTAAATATAGAAGATGAAAAAAATAAATAGGTTATTTTTTTCTAAAGGCTTTAATTTGTGTTTTAAATGTGTTAGAACTGGCTACTAACGGTAATAAAGATCTGAAAAGAATTTTTCAATCTTTAAGAAATTTAAATGCATTGAACTCATTAAATAGTGAGGATAAATTTTCTGATGATGAGGAAGAAACCTCAATTTCCGCCTTTTCCCTTACTGCAATGACGCCAATATTAAATCAAAATATGTGTGTTGAGGCTTTCAACTATTCATTTTATTTTGTTTCGAAATATCTCGGAATTTCAATTTTAAAGTTTTGTGGCTCTGATACATATGGGGTGAAGAATTTTATGAAAGATAATTGGGTTTTTTTTTTTTTCCCTAATGTTGAATGAACAGTAAAAAATTATATTTGCAAAAACTTTGATCGAGTATCAGTCAAAGAGTTTTCTTTATTGCATAACATAATCTTAAGATATTGCTTTCTTTAAGAAAGCATTAATTAAAAGAGCTCCTTCATCAATTAAATGCAGCTGAAAATCACAGGCGATTAATTAAACGTAAATTACGTCAAAATGAATCACTTCCCGAATATTTTATTGCACTTAGAGAACTCATAAGTACTTCCTATGAAATTATTGATGATTCTTCATTATTTGAATATTGTGTTAATGGAATATACATATAGCAAAATTGATACACAACCTTAATCTAATTTTAATGGGACAGTTACAGCGTTTAGTAACTGGCACATCAAGCCAATCGGTAGCTGTGTACAAAAAATTATATTCGCTAATCAGAAATTTATTGTCAACTTTTCTGTTGCTAATGATGATACTAAGATGTCAAATACCTTTAACGGCATGAATATTTTAATAAAAGCTGAAACAAAAATTTCAGATAATAAAACTGAAAATGCTGAACAATTTTCAATTTCTGATATCTCAATAAATGATAAATAGGAGCTCAAAATCGGATCAAATGTTGATAAAACTCGACTAAATATTCTTTATAATTTAGTATCGAGTTATTAACCAATCAAGATTAAAATTACTAATACCCAGATGTGTATTCATTTTTAAAATGTAATAACAATAACACGCCGATTACCTTTTGTGGAAATAAAAATTGTAGATGACTAAGTAACGAAATTATTGGCTGATGGTATTATTGAGCCATGCTCTTTCAATTTTTCTATCCAAGTGGTTTCTATTCGGAAAAAAGACGGAATCCCAAAATATTGTATTGATTATAGGCAACTTAAAAACGTTGTAAAAGTTCTCTTACAACAAATAGACGATCTGCTTGATAACCTTCAAGATACAAATATGTTCAGTACAACAGATTTACGCAATACTTTTTCCATCTAGAAATAAAGATAAATAGCGGTCGATTGACGTTATTTATAACTCATATTGGTCAATATTAATTTCTACGCTTACTTTTCGGTCTTTGTACACCTCTAGCAGTTTTTCAGGGTAACATAAACAATGATATTTAAGGATTTGACAGTCAAAGGTCGTGTTTTAATTTACACGGATGAAATCATAATATTCAAAATTATGGACGAAAGTCTCGCAAAGCTTGCATCATATTTTCACTTGCTTTCTCTTATGGCTTAGACATAAATTTTCAAAGGTGAAAATTTTTAAACAAAAAAAATGGAAAGTCTTGGGCATGTTATTGAAAATGGTGAATCGTGCCCGTCAAATCCAAAAAAAGTGAAGTTTTTCTTAATTTTCCTGATCCAAAGTCCCAGAAAAATCTGCAAACGTTTCTTGGTCTTGCTCGATATTTTCAAAAATATTTCTTAAAATGTCTACCTTATTGCGCATCCTTTAACTGAACTGTTAATGAAAAATCGTGAATTTAAATTTACTGATTGTGAAAAACAAGCATTCAAGCATTCAATTGTCAAAAACAAAGTTTGTCTACTCCGTCTGTTATTAACATTTACAATCAGAATATTTTTAACAAAATTCATTGCGATGCTAATGTTTATAGTTATGGGTGTATTTTTTTTTTCAAAAATTATTGACAGATAATGCACTCCCCCCCCCAATACATTTTAGTAAGAAACTTCAGATGCCGAAATAAAGTATTACATGTATGAATTTAAGGTTTTAGCTATTATCCAAGCATTACAAAATTTTAGAGTATATTTGTTAAGTAAACATTTCAAAACTGTTAATGACTGCAACACTTTTGTAATAACATTAAAAAATATTTCTGCTCTCGAATAACGCGTTGGGCATTGCAACTACAATATTTTAATTATGAAATAGAACACCGTTCAGGCTTTAAAAAAAATCATGTAGATTCATTAAGTAGATATCTAGTTACGATCATACAGGAAAATTTCGTTACAAAAATCAAAATTGCTCAAGAACAAGACAATGATATCTAAACTATTAAAAAACTTTTGAAAATGAAACCTTATAATTATTTTCATCTAAACTCCAATATACTCTACAAGTTTTTTGATGTTAAAGAACTCTTGTTCTACCTAAAAACTTGCAGAATGACTCTGTACGATAAGCTCACGGACGGGGACACTGCTTCTAAAGGAACAAAAAAAGCACTAAATCATCAATTTTATATCCCAAATTGAAAAAATAGATTGTTTATTTCACAATTGTATTTCATTCATTTTGATTAATCGCAAGTGTGGGTATACTACAGTTTATGGAAAAAGAACTATTTTTCTACATACATAACACATTGACCATTTAGGTCCATTCCTTACCACAAATAAGAATTGCAAACATATTTTTGACAACATATTTCCTTCTAAAAATTCGCATAGTTTTATCTTATGAAATCAGTGGATTTTGCACAAGTTATAGCAAAATTAGAAAATCAAAAATACATGTTCGACAATACAACTCTTGACAAAAATACAACTCTTGAAGCTTGTTTCAGCCGACCCGGCAATCGAGGAAGGTAAATTTCTTCCCGAAAAGTCAATTAATTTTGAAACATTCTTCCTCAACCGTGAAGATATAAAAATTTTAAAGTAATAGAGCAGAAATATATAGTTATATCACTTCTTTTTTCAAGGTATTCAATTAAATTTTGCTTAAAGATAGAAGAATAATCATGAAACATATGCTTGGCATTCTGATGAAGAAAACAACTGCAGAGTTGATTTGAGTGAATATTCTAATCGTATTCTAGAGCTTGAGAGAAACAACACCGAACTAAAAGGATGCCTTTTGGAAACTCGAAAAAGCCTCGATGTACTTTTATAACAAACCTTAAAGAACAAACTATAGGTAATATCCAAAGCTTATAGGAGACAAATATAGAACTTTACACTAATGCTGAAATTATTCAGTAAGCTTCTGAAACGGTGTTTACTTCCATCAAACCGACAGGTCTTGGCAACTCCTACATCAGCGCTATCTCGTCAACAACTTAAGCCCCAAAGAGTAGTGATTGCCCGACCCCCAACAGATAATAATTTTTATTCAGTTCAAAACAAAATAATTTCAGAACTTATTTAAGAAAATTTGTCGTTTAAAATAACCAAAATTTATAAAGTTAGTCGCAGAGACTTGGCTATCAATCTTGTCACTGAGGATGAGGTGCAGTTGCTGGGATCAGAACTCCGGAAGGTTGATTCCTTGAAAAAATATTATATAAGAAGAAGGCCTAAGGCTAGATATCCACAATTTATTTTGCTGGGAGTTGATGCATCCTATAACGCCGATTCGTTAAAAGAGGTTTTAATTCTACAAAATAAAGTATTTAACAATGAAAATTCAATGATTTACTTTCCAATTAAAGCCAAACCAAATACACATTGGGTGACAACAGTTGACTCCTAATCTTACTACAATATAAAAAATTTGTCTCACCTGCGCCTTGAATTCGAACGATTCAGAACTGAATTATTTATAAGTGTCATACAGTGTATGAAAGGTGGAGGATTCGGACACACCCAAAAGCATTGTGGATCCAATTTTGTACCAGTGTGGATCAACAGAGTCTCATGACAGAACTTCCTGCATAGTAAGATGCATAAACTGTTGTACTAATAATCAGCGTTTTGGAACTAGTCACGACCCTAATCACGGGTGTAGGGACAAGGTTTGTCCCATATTGAAAAATCAAAAAACTTTTATTATTAGTCATACGAATTTTGAAATGTAATGTTCTCTCTTGTTCTCGCACTGACATCGATCATTAATTATTTTGTTTCTTTTCGCATCCTTAGCTGATCCAATCAATACCTTGCAATTGTATTTGTATGTAATTGTATTAATCACTTGCGGGTTGTTCATCTCCAAGCCTTTGTGGTCGCTTAGAAACTTGGATCCGACCTTCTGCTTATCCAACATCCTTATTTTAATTTTAATTATCCTTTATACTCTCCCACTGGTTCAACTCAATATTTCTCATTAAAAAATAAACGTCTTACAGTTTGTTTTAATAAATTAATTTACCCCGAATTCTGTATTAAAACTGATCGATCGATAGGGATTTTACTCAAATTTAAAATACTTTATATATTATTAATAAATTTATTTTTCCCTCCTCACGATGATTTTGATATTTTGTTAAAGGAACTTTATGTTTCTAAAATTTCGAATCATAGTTGAAGATCTCGCATTGGACTTCAATGCGAAATCTTCCATCTGGGGTTATAACTTTAATGATACCCGGGAGGAGATTTTCTGGTTGATTTTGCTCTCTCTCTCTCTCTCTCTCTTTCAATGTAATCTAAATTTCCTATATATACAAGAAATGGTCCGAATTTTGAGGCTCATTCAGGTAAGGATTACCCATATATTTCTTTGATTTCTAATAGCATTCTTTATTTGGTGGATATGTAGGAGGTTTGGACCAGGAATCTTTAAGCGGACGCCTGTTTGTGAGTGTACATCTGCGTTGTGATTTAAATTCTTCCAAATTTTATTTAAAAACTAAATACGGTATCAATAAATTTCTGAAAAACTTAAATAAATCCTACCTCAAGCTTATTCAAACAGTTGATTTAGTTCGGAATTCTGGTCAGCTGGAGGGTTTTGCTATTTTATTGATTTCAAACATCTGGTCATCTCCATTCAAATTCTTTCGCAAACGACGGATTCTTGCTTTTCCACTTTTCTCTTGGAGGAATAGTAATTAAAAAATATTCAAAATTAAACTAAATGTTCTTAATAGGTAAATAATATAACATAACCTGTCAAAAATAATTTTCTTCTTGGAGAAATTAGTAAGCTACAATTACAATATAAAAGAGAAAGATCTTTATATAAAAGAAAAATTCTTGAGGCCTGGGAGTCCTTCTGCACCACTAATAACGAAAACTTTGGACTGTAGTTCAGGGTTGCTTTGGGCAAGACTTTGAATCCCCGGCCCCTTGATAACTCTCCGGAGCATAACTCTGAATGTTTAATACATTCTCTTTCCCCAAAGTCCAATGAAACTTTTGATTTGGGTTTTAAAAAATCTACGACTCCTCGGATTGTTTCTATCGAAACGGTTTCCTTGGTCTTTAAATATCTCAGTGATGGGAAAGTTCCCGCCTAGATTTTTTGAAAAATGGAATTTCAAATCGTATTTTTTTCTAATTTTCTTAACTTCTAAGTGAAATTTATCACTTTTTCTATACAGTTTTCATAGTTCCCAAATAATATAAAAAATGCTAAATTGAAATTCCTCCTTAAACCTGGTAAGGATCCGTCATCTGTTAAATCCAATAGACCAAATTGTTACTAACCTTAGGGAAAATTGTTCAGAGTGTTTTTGTCTATAGATTATACTTCTGGACTAATCAAAACAATACCATTCCTCTACTTCAGTTTGGGTTTAAAGAAAATTTCTGTTGTGATGACGCAATTTTCTATTTGTTTTCGCAAATCAAACACAAAAGATTTACAAGACATATTGCTGTTACTTTTATTGATATCTAGCGCATGTTCGACAATATAAATTGGTCTATTCTTTTTAAAACTTTTAGATATCTTTATTTTTCAATCTGTTTTCAAAAGTTTATTTATTCTTATTTAATAAATTGATATATAATTTTTTTCTAATACTAAATTTACAATAAATAATTTAGTTACAAGGCTGTCAACAATGTTCAGTGCTTGCACCTACTCTGTGGAATTTATATTTTAATTCTATTTTGGATATTGATTGCGAAATTTTTTTTGTTCAAGCTCTTAGTATGATCTGGCTATCTTCTATTATATCTTCTGGAAATTCCAGTAGAGACCTTGAGCCTTATTCCAATATTTTAATTAATCTTATTGCTGAGTATCTGGCTCAGCTAAGGTTGGAAATTTTAACTGAGAAAACCACCTCTGTTGTATTTAGATGTCCCTCAATCTGTAACAAGGGAGTTCGTGGTGGCAGAGTCGTTTGTTGAAATCAAATTTTCAAACTAAACAAAATTCATGCATTAAAAGTTGTAAATTTTATAAATATTTAGGTATTCTGATTGACCACCAGCTCGCCTGGAGCCCCCTCTTTAACTATCTTAAAGAAAAAAAATTATAATCTCTCATTAAATTTTAATAAGGTTTCCTTGGGTAATTTCAATTCCAAAAATTATATGCATAAATTATGGTAATTCTCTGTTATTGAACCTATAATAATCTATAGTGGTGGAATCTTGGGTGGTGCTTTAACCTCATCTCAAATTACCTAGTTAAACTCCATTAAGAGAATTTACCTTTTAAGAATAACCAAGGCCTATAAAACGTCTCCAACTGCTGCTTTGCAGATAACTGCCAGGGTTCCAGTTGTCCATTTTACACTAAAATTTCATTTTCTTAAATATCAAATTTGGAAGTAGCATAATTCAAACTTTTTTAACTTGATTAACAGTATCCCATTTGACTCAAATATCTCACTGAGAGCTACTCGTCCTGAAAAACCAATTATTTTCTTAACAAATTTCTGGGACCCTCTAAGTTTGAGATTTAAGGCAACGGATCAAGAATTGGGTCCGAAATTGGATTCACCTTGTGTGTCTTCCACCTGGGTATCATAAATAGAATCTACATTTTAAACTCAATTCTTATAATTCAGTTTTCCAAGCTGAGCTTTAGGCAATCGGATTTACCTTAGTTTAGGTTGTGTCTCATAACTTCAAATTTACTATTTTATTAATACAGTTTACCATCAATAATATTGTTATTGCAGAACACCAGCAATAAATTGGCCTTTATTAATATCATTAAAGTAAAATTAGCAACTTGATTCTTACAACTTATACTGTGGGTTCGAGCTCACGTTCATTTTATTACAATGAAACTGCAGTCACTTATGGTTCAAACCGTCACTTATGGTGAGGGAATGAATGTCCCTGCTACTCGGTCTCGAGTAGTTAAGATTTTTAAATAATAAGCTTCTTTCTGGCTCGGAGATCTGGTGGTCAACTTGTAATATTGGTATTCGGGTTCAGTCCTATATTCCAAGACCAAATTGGAATTTTTCTTATTCCAATTCAGGGTTTATTACTCGGTTCTTAACTGGTCATGGTCCCTTCGTTCGTTATTTAAATTGTTTTTATTTGAAAAATACAAATTTATGTTCCTGTGGCTGTGGAGATGCTGGCCATTTCGTTTTCTCTTGCCCTTTTACCCAAATTTTTCGTTTTAACTGTCCTTTTATTGAATCGAAACCTATTTGGCCGAAGTACTTGGTAAAAATCTTAATTTACATTTTAAGCTTAAATCCTGTATTCTTACGGCTCGTAAAATTACCCAACAAATTTCATTATTGTTTCATTATTTGATTATATTTATAAATTTGTAATTTTCTCTATTATCTGTTTATAATTATATACCTTCTATATATGTATATATTTTTATCGAATGCTTTACTTCTGAATATTTCAATTTTCTTATTTGTGTTCGTTACTTGTACCAAATCTGTCACCGGTAGACTGACTGTGTGCATGAGTCATAGAGTCAGCATCAATTGCTAGTAGAAAATCTTTAATGGAATCCAGATTGATATGCATTCCAAAAAAAGAATAAAGAAAAATGAAAAATTGGAAGTATTAGATCTATGACATCCCACTCTGTAAATACATTGTAAGTTTTTATTTACTTTTGGATATCGAAATTATGTATTATCTTACGTTATTCGCTCCAACACATACTGTAATATCTTACCATTTATTGTTGTAGGAAAATTTCTTTTTGTCAATAAATACTGAATGCGGGGAGATTATCTCCGGAGTGCCAGTTTGAAGTTCTAAGCCCTTTGAGTAAGCTTGGTCTCCTTAGGCATTCTGCCAATATCCCTTTTATTGTTTCTAGTGCGATGTTAGTAAAACCAATCAATCAATCCAAACAAGTTCAAAATTTTTGCATTTCCGAAAAAATCGAACCTTTCCCAATTACCACCGCATTATCAAGAGCAAATAGACAAACAGAGAGTTTTAATTCTTCATTTGAAACAGTTACATCCAAACTTTCCATATGAAATCCAGAAAAATGGTGTAAGCACGCCAAAGAATTTCAGAAGATTATAAATTCAACATTCCAAAGAATTTTTCTACCTTCCTTCTAATAGCTGTTTGGTATCAAAATGAAGTTGCATCAAGATTTTAATAGTACAAATTTACTTAATGAAGAAATCCAGGCAAACATCAAGAACCGTGACGAGCTAAGGAAACAAACACACACAAAATATATAAGTCCTAAAAGTTCAAGACGAAAACGGCAGAAATTACAACCTTCGGCGAAAACCATCAAATATTTTCAAACTTCATGATCTTGTAGGCATCAAACGTACTCAACTGCTGTCAGGTCTCAAACTCAAACACTAATATTTTGATTTAAACAAGATAACGAATAAAATCAAACGACACTTAGCGATGTTCAAAGTGTGGCTTTCTTGATGACCCAGCAAATATTAGTCTTGTGCTGAATATCTCAAACGATTTACTAATGACGCTATTACCTGAAGAACTAATGGGCAACGGCATTTTCGCCCGAACTCACAAAGAAACATTATTATTTATCAGTTTTTTTTCTTTTTTTCTATTTCCCCAAATTATTTTTTATCTTTCGATGAGACTTTTATTCTTTTGCATTTCTTGAATTTCTTGTTTATTAATTTTTCTTTTCTTTTTTTCAGATATTTTAAAGTAGCTTAAATTTTGAATTTTCGATAATTTGATGTTAAAAAGACACTGCAAAAAAAATCAGATTTTTTTTGCAAAAAAAATTGTTACGTTTTGTTAAATAGATAAAATAAATAGATACGTTTGAAAATACATAAAATAAAATGACAAATTACAGATTTACGTAAAGGTATTATTATTTGTTATGTTCATAAAGTTCCTAGTAATTCTGCAATTATTTTCAAATGTTATTATAATTTAATCAGTAACAAACATCTAGAAGTGAACAATGCTTATTAAGAAAATAATTTTAGTGTCAAAAATATTGATGATAGAATTACAGCTCTGTGTGAAATAATAGGATTACAAATAAGTAAAATTAAATATTCCTAAATATTTATTATTCCTAAAATTCATATAGACTTCTTTAAATTCTGAACTATCACTAACAGATATAATACATTATAAAAGCAGCTAATTAATAAAATAATTTCTTCAAGATACTATTAATAAATGCAATAACACTATTATCATTAAAATAGTTTAGATATTACAAAGAATATAAGCCTTGAGACTGAAATGCTTAATTAAACATATTTTATTGGTTTCAAACCATCCCACTCAGGAATTACTTTGTGCTAAAATTGGTATATACCTAAAACAATAGTTAGAACAAAACAAGAGTGAATAAGAACTAAGCAGTTCCAAGATATTGCACGCAAAAATGCGTATATATATATAAGTAATACAAAATACAATACAATTAAAAATAACTACTTTTAAACTTCTAAATAACTCACTTAATATATTATTCTTATAAAAACACATCTTATTAAAAAGCATCAAAATTAATTTAAATTTAAAATCTTAAAACAGATATTCACATTCATTTCCAAAGTATGAATTGCTAGTGGCGTAAAATCTAGAAAATCCCTTTGAAAATGAAAAATTTGGGAAAAAATAATATTATAGCTTCACCAGAAATAAAAATAGTAAAATTACCAACATAGTGATTAAAATATATTTAAATAAATTTAAGAAATAATGTAATAATAAATTTCTTAGTTAAATAATAATTAAATTTCAAAAAATACACGTATCGTCATCTACATTATATTAATATAATTAAAAATATATTAGTTTAAGTATTCAACAGTTTAAACTTTAAAAATTTAATAAAAGAAACTTTTTATTTCATAATTCTTGAGTTTCCTTCATAATTGCGTAAAATTATTTATTTTATCCTATTACCTATAATTTGAAATGAGTTTTTAAAAATTAATGGGAAAAACAGCACAAAGACAATATTCATTTAATTTATTAAAACTATCAATCAGAACTAATTTATTCCTAAATTTTTATTAAGTAAGATGTAATTAAACAACGCTGATAATTCTGAATACTGAATTATAAATTGATGTCTATATATATATATATATATATATAGAAAGATATATATATATATATATATATATATATATATATATATATATATATAATAATTCCAAATTTTGTTTTCTGTGAAATTAATTGTATTTTCAAACTTTTAAATCGCAAAAAAAATGCGATTATAAATACATATGTCAAACTTCGAATTATATTAATATTGGAATTAATCAACTTAGGTTTGACACAGAAACTGTAATAAGTTACATGGCAATAATAAATTAGAAATTAGGCACTTTCATTTACGTGGTTTTGACAATGTTCGGGTGAGTATAATCACACAAAATTGATACTTTTCTTTAAAATGGGTTATAGTGGAAAAACTACTTTATTGAATATTATCAAATGCTATACCCATATAGGTCAAATATTATGTATTTTAATAAAAATGGATTACTAAGTATCAATTAAAATGATTATAAAGATTATTACTATAATAAAAGATAGTAAAAATATGAAGTAGAAATTAATAGTGTTTTTAAAAGGAAGGATAGGAGCAGAAAAGGTAAAAGGAAAATTATGAATGAGGAAGATAATCAGAAAAAATTCTCTTGAACTTAACGATAATTTTGCGCACCCGAAATATTTTAATATTAAAAATATTAAATACTTTTTATTTACATTAATAAATTAAACTTGTTTAGTTTGATACTATATATTGTATGATAATAAACCTGAGAGTATGTGTATTCATTTATTAAGACTAATTATTTGTTCCATAAACACAATGAGAAAGATTATAATTTAGAGCTACAAAAATAAAATATTGTACCAATTAAGCTTATGAATAATCTTCTTTTAATGATATTTTTAATAAATATCTCATTTGTTGTTGAATCATCATTCAATTTCTTAAAAAAAATGTGTAATATGATTTCTATTTAACACGATAAAAGAAGTGGAGAATATAAAATGTATTAGAATAATTTAATGCATTTCAATATCGATTCATTTATTTTCTTAGAACACAGCTCTCGACTCAC
Source organism: Nephila pilipes (assembly GCA_019974015.1). NCBI lineage: Eukaryota > Metazoa > Arthropoda > Arachnida > Araneae > Nephilidae > Nephila > Nephila pilipes. Next base: position 13,609 of record BMAW01115846.1, on the reverse strand, counting down.
ATATCTTGATTAGCTTATTCTTTTCATCTTAGTAAAATAACAATTGAAAATACAAGTAACGACTATGAGACAAAACATTAATATATCTATTTACAAAATAGCAACCATTGGAGCTATCCCGGACAACTCTTTAATGAAAGTCAAGCGGGCTCAATGAAAAGCTCAATTATTATACAATTATAAAACCACTGATCGAGCGTGAAAAGAAATCAAACCACTGAAAAATACATACTGTAATATAGGTATGCAGTTTCAAATCTATATAGATTCACAAAGTATCAGTCTGATGAGCTAATCATGTGTTGACCTACGAACAATTTGAAGTTGTTCATTTCGATTTCCGGGAAATATTATTTATTTACTACATTCCAATAGGGTCAATTCTTAATAATGCGACTGAGTTACTTTAAAGTTTAAAAAATAATAAACATTGCAGCAGGCTTTATTTCTTTTCTTATAATGTTTAATGTCGATGAAATACTTTCGAAATGCATTTATGAGGGCAAAATAATATATATATTTGCTTTAATTAAAATGAGTGTAAATTTTCTGTACTTAATACATTCTAATAAATAATTAATATTCTGTTTAAGTAGACATAATTCTATTTGATCGTTATTCATGACAATTTTATTAAAACATTTATTCCTGTTTATGGTTAATTCATTTCAAACTAAGGCCTCAGTTGCATAGTGGTCAATATCTCGAACTCGCGGCGCGCCGTTCTAGTCCTGAAGCCACTAAAGACCTGATGTGTAGCTGATACACGTTCAATCGGTTCAGGCTCCAATTCCTTTCCGGGGGTGGGGTGTGGAAGTTTGGAAAGGGAGATGCCAGTTCAGGTGTCACCCTAATCTCTAGAAAGAGACTCAAAATTATGAGGGCTAATAACCCTCGTTTTGTTTCTGAGTGTGAAGTTAGTATGTAATAAATCAATCAATTAAAACACTTTACATTGTAACATAATATTCTTTTTGAAAAAAAAAATTTCTTTTTTCTTATGTCCCTAATCACCACTATGTCAAAAATAAATGTAAAATTCATGAACACTTAATTTTAACATCACGTTATATATATATATATATATATATGCACGCGATATCTCAAATATTTCTCTCCATTTGCAAAAAGGAAAGCTCAAACTTGCAATCATTTTTTTTATTACTACTCTCACCGCATACTAATCAGAACTAAGAGGATAAAAATATATGACACATATAGCTTTAAACTAAAGAAAAACTGATGGAGGAACCAAAGACACTGAATATTTTATTCTGCTTCCTAACTAAAAAAAAATCACTAAGGCTGTATCTGCTTTTTTTTAATGAGTGGAAAACCGATAGACAATTCATTCTCATATTGCTTGTCAATGTTATACTCCAGTAGTATCCCGCGAATAGGATGTCCTCGTAGCTCCGAACAACATGTCAGAAGGTCATCCAGTTATAGGATTTCACGTCAGATTCCCCCCCCCTCCACCTTTTTTTTGCCAATGCCACGTGACTCCTCGAGCCTCGTGATCACCTGTGACATAACATTTGCCTCAACTGGACGGAAGGTTCCAGATGAAGCACTCAGTTTTCCAAACTAAAAGCAATCACGTCTTTTCTCAGTTACGACGCTGCTATGCAGCTCAGTTAGTCACGCATAGAGGTCAGTGCTTATGTAAGTCAAATTTTGAAGAGTGAAATCGTTTTGCCAAAATAAAAAGCCTCAAATATCAGAAAAAATTCCGGAATTGCACAGTAAGACAAGCAACCCTATTTGGATATAAGGCATCCGCAACAATAACTAATTGGCAAACATTTCGGCATTTTTGTTCCTTATCTCGGCAAGAATAAAAAAAAATTCAGTTACGAAAGGAAACAACTCTGATACTCGATTGGATTTCTTAAGTTATCTCGAACTGTGATAATATTCAAACAAATTTACCGACATTAAGATTCGATGTCTTTCTTCTGGTATGAGAAGATAGCAAATTGATTTTAACGTAAATATATTATCGCATCCGAACTTCGATATCAATAATTAAATTTTACAGTTCAGTTATATTTTGTTTTCGTTTCAATCCCTAATAAAGCACACTATTTTTAATGACAATCTAAGCGGAAATGCTACATTTTGTGAACACTGCCTGATTACAAACTAAGCGGTCCGGAAGATGATGCTACCGAATGAATATCGCTCTCCACGAACAATCGTGAAATCTGATACTTCCGAAGAAGATGATCAGATGACATCCAATCATTTCACACCTTCGAGACTCAACTCTTCCAATCCTCTCCATTCTTCATATATGAATGAAAATGGAATCTGTGATTTAGAAAGCTCTGGCGTCTTTGTTGCTGGATACACTGGTCCCATTCACAAATGGGAACATCCCGGTTATCAGTTTTTGACAGAATCTGCGCAAGGTAATTTCATTTGCATTTTTTTTATCATATCAATATTTAGCAAATCGAATTCATTTCTCCTGCACTTTGAAAGGTGGTTTGGTATCCAGACAATTTCCAGCATAATATTTTATTACATGTTATTTTTATGTACTGGATAGCTTCTATCTTTAAGTTCCAATGAACAAAGTATCTTTTCATAATGCTTTATTTAAAATTTGATACTTTATTTAAACGATGTTCATTTATTAAAATTACTCACAAAAATAGATTATTTAGAGAATAGAAAAGAATACATTAAAGTTTAAAATACTCTTAAATAACATTACATTACATTTAAAGTAATATGCTCTTTACTTTCTATAATCCTAAGAATTGTTCTTTCTTTTAGATAGAAAAATAAAACATTTAAAATGCATTAGTTTATATGACTTTTGGATAGATAGAAAAAAATAGATTATTCAAAATATATCAACATTTCCAAAAACAATTAAATACCATTCAATAACATTTTATAAATCGTGTTTTTCAATTAATAAGATTCTGAAAATTTAACTTGCTACTTCTTAAATGTAATTTTAAGTATTCTAAATTATTATGAAACGTTATATACAATGAATTAAACAACTACTCTCCAAAGTTTTATTTTGCTTTCTAATTATGATTTGAATTTGAACTGATATTATGTGAAATATTTTAATTGCAAATGAAAAGCAAAAGAATCTTAAATAATCCGACAGTTTCTTTATAAAAAGGGGGAAAGCTTAGTAATTATGTAAGAGCTTGAAGTATATACTATTATAGGGCACTGGAAATAACTCTTTTATCACACTTTTGATAATTTGGTTTTTATCTGAAATATTATATATGAGTATCCAAAGAAATTTCTGATGTTCAAATTAGGTTTCCATATTAGAAAACGGTAAGATTTTGAACACGATATTTCTTAGTAAGGATCCGACACGTACACAGAGTAATTTCTGAAGATAAAAAAAAAAGTGTTAATAACTCCTCTCCCCCACCCTTAATATTATTAATGATCCTTCTCATAAATAGTAGCGTGTACACTCTTTTTCTATATTTTGATTGATCAAATCATAATAAAATGTAATAGGTAATTGACTTCTAAAGGAAGTTTACTTTACTAGTAGGTATATTTAAATTAAGATTATTAGTTAAATTATGTCTATATTGTCTTATGTAAGGATTTTAATCTTTTTAAATCTGTTTGATTAATTTCTGAATTGTTCTGTCTCTATTTTCTTTGGTTAATGTTGTGGTATTTCTATTTATCTACATATATTTTTTGTTTTTTATGTTTCATTATGGTGTTTAAGCAGTCGGTGATTTTTTTTAACTTCATGAAATTTCCATATTTTTATACAACATTTTTTGTAGGGAATGTTGGCCCTGTGTAAGCCAGCTCTAATCTGGCTTAAGACAGATTCAGAATTTATAAATGTTATATTTCAGTTTCCACATAATGTGTGTGTGTGTGGTTCATTTCTCTTTTACATTTTTATATTTCGAAGTTTATTTTATTGTTATTTTTGTTATGTATTTTTCCCTTACTTAATTGCTTTGTGGAGTAATTTTTTTTCTAAGCAACAAAAAAAAACTCATTTTTATTTCTTCTATAATCCAAAAGATTTATATATAAGTTTCCTTTGCAATTTTAAGGAATTCCATTTAGTTTTATTTTATGTTTCTATATATTTTTTAATTTAGTGTTTTGTTAGTTGTTGTTTTTTTTAAAAATTCGTAATATTAATGAAATATTATTTCAATTACATACATACACACACACACACATATATATATATATTCGATTCTTTGATTTAATCGTTTCTTAAACCTGATTTTTCCTTAATACTATTTAAATAACTCATTATCATAGTATGTTTATCCCTGCCATCAAATAAAATATTTTTGTGGTTTAAATTTTTTTTACAGTTCTCAGTTTGCCAAATAAATTAAAATGAATATCACATTTTTTTAGATACTTAAAATCTTAAATATTTGTATGTAATCTTATTTAGATTGCAAAGATATATTTAGAAAATTTAGATTTTTTTAAATATAAGTTTTTACTTAGTTTAGAAATAATAATTTAACAAATAGAATGAATATTTTCCCCCTCAATTATTAAATGGGCTATTTGAACAGTGTTTTAACTGTGAAAAAAGAATATTAAAGAGGGTACAAAAATGTATAGCATAATTTCTATAGTTGGCTTATTATTGTGTCACTTTTAAAAGAGGCAAAATATAAGTTATGCTGGGCATAATTTAACTCCAATAAAAATAATTGCTATAAGATTAAATTCTGTATTTCTTTCCATAAAACTATTCTAAAAATGTAGAAATAGCTTTATGTAGTTTTTATTTCAATACAATTGAAAATGAAGGCCTAGAGGGAGATTTAATATATTTCTCCCTTGTCAATTTTGCCTTCAAGGGCTTACCTTCTTCAGGTAAGTTCGGGCATCCGTCAACCGAGGCACCCTAGCGATCCTTTTTATACCCCATGGGGCTTACTGTGGTTGGTAAACAAGGATGACTCGCTATGGGATACCCTAACGATCCTTCTCTTACTTCCAACCCTCCTTATCAACCAATTTCTTATCTTTTTTTTTTTTTTTTTTTTTTTCCTTTTTCCAAACGTCTAGATCACAGTTACATCTTGTTTGGCTTATTTAAAATTTAAAACTCTTGATAATACCCCAATATTTGTTCAAAGAAGTGTTATTAAAACCATAAATGTATTTTTTTTTATTTAAACTGCTCGCCTTCAGAAGATAATTGTTCGTGTGGAATAAGAAATTAAAACTCATAAGTGAATTTATGAGATACAATAATACTTTTTTTTTCCAGCATTTTGAAAGCATTTTTTTTTTCAAATTACTGTTTCACCTGAAATGTTTTATACGGTTATTTTAATGGTATTATTTTTGGAGAAAATGACATTTTTCCTTACGTTATTAGTCCATTTTGCAAACTAACTGTTTATGATATACTTAAATAATTTAGTTTTTCTTTAAGCCATTATTTACTCAGAGAATAATTGGAGGAAATTATAAAATTTCTAATCACATTAAATGCTTAAACTTACATCGAACTACTTGTTCATCCTCATAATGAATATTTTTTCAACCCACTAACTCCCCCCCCCCATGAATCATTTACAAGTGAGCCTAATGACTCCAGCTAAAGGTTTTAAAGCAAATTCAGTGTTCATACAATTGAGTTATGAGGGATGTAGAGCAACAAAGGCTATTATCCCTAAAAAAGAAAATACAAGTTATGTATATATATATATATATATATATATAATTTTAAAGTGGAGTTGTTTGGTCGGAGAGAATAAAATGTCTGAAAACTAACGATTGTTCGAAACTGAAAAGTACAATATCTAACTTCTCCCAAACCCCCAGGTTTGCGGCCGCGGTATCCGAGTGGTCATGGTTGCGAGCTCGTGACCAGTGTCGTTTCATTTAGTTGTGAGTTCGAGTTCTGATTCCCTCAAAGATCCGTCGTGTAACGGGGATGCTGCACATTAGATATGTTTGAATTCAAAATTCTCACGATGGTGTGAAGTAGAAATCTGGAGAACGGAGTTCCTGCTCAGAGGTATTGTTGTCATTATTTAACCATGTTTCAAAATTATGAGATCCTTCGCCAATAGCCATCATGTTGCTTCTAAATGCGACGTTAATAAAAAAAAATCTGTCAATCCTAACAATCTTCTGAATTAGAATGTAATCACCGTTATTCGGGCAAAATCATGATATTTGAACGAAAAAAGATTTGTGACTGGGATCCAAAAAAAATAGCCAGTGGTGACATGCGTGTCTTGCCCGAAGCAGATTGGAATCAGGAAGAGATTTGAACAATTCACATAAATGAACAAGGTAAGGTGATCTTCACGGTCTAACTCGTGTAGTGTCACCATCGTTGTAATTTAAAAACAAATTGTTCTTCAAAGATATTTTGCCCTCTTGACAAGAAATACCAAAGCATTATCTTATGTGTAGCGTCGTCTTTTAGGGTTTAAATAATTTGTTTGCTGAATTTTCCAGCAGTCTATTTTTGCCTGACTCAAATATTATTTTAACACAGCCTGCACATCATGCAATTCTGATCCTTGGTTAAATAACGAGGTTTACATCCATAAAAAAGGGATCCATGCTAACTTCGAGCCCCAACAAATTTTATGTGCTTCAGTCGTCCTCGACGATCTTTGAAGTACGAAACCTTAGTATAAGGGTAACCTAGGAGAACATGCAAGATGGGCCTTACTTAACTATTGTGCAAATCATTTCCAATCGTTGCATGGGATCCATTTGTTTGTATCAGGTAATTATTTGATGATGTAGAGATTCTTATTCAGTCCTAGCAAAGAATGAAATAGACGAATTATCTTGTTGGCAGTTGTTAGGATACTCAAGGGTCTAATTTTTATGAATATTTTACCCAATGTAGATTGATAAGAAACAATTGTAGAGCTTTATACAGCTAGCTGTGCCATATCTTGTAACATGTTTTCCATAGTCATTTCCATAGTCATTTTTATAGTAATATATCTCCGTTGAGCCAGAATACCTTATTTTCTTTGGAAATTCAGATTTTATGAAATTCTGAAAAATCATTAACCTTAAGTTCTTAATACTTATCACATGCTATTGAATAATGTTTCAGCACGAACCGTTTGTGTATTCAACAAATATTGAAAGATTTTTTTGTCAATCGTCACATCACAGCTGAAAAGGGGAAAAAATTCAAACTTTAAGAATGATAGAAAAGAACTTCCGGGAAATCAGAAAATTAAACAAAAACAGTAGATCGCAGTGGATCGTTTTGAGACCCTTTGACATTATCCAAAATCCTAAGCGTGTAGTACTTAGAAAGATTTAAAAAGTGAGATCTAGAAAGGAAAAAAAAAAGGAAACTTTTTCATGAAATCAATTATAGTAAAGCGTTGACTTCATGAAAAACGACTCAAACAATGATATCAATTTTCACCCAAATGTATATGAGCAGAGATTTCTCAAAATTCCCAAAAAAATTTCCTCAAGAATTAGGATTAGGATAAAAGCACCCTATTTACCAAAAATAAATGTTTGGTCCGAGAAATTCAATTGGTTTCATATCCTCTAGAGATACTTGAATCCAAGGAAGCTGGAGGGAAAGCTGAAAAAAATTCAAAAATTCTTTTAAAATAAATAATAAGTATACAAAGGGCGTTCCATAAAAACTGAGAGTAAAATCATAAAAAGAAATTAAGAAATATATTACATTTATATACAACAAAACATAATTCATTATTTTTCAGAATAATTTCCCTCAGATGATATGCAACGGTCCCATATTTCAAAGCACTTTTCAAAACAAGTAGAAAAGCTTTTTTTCTGGAAGCTGCTTCAAAGAACCCTACTCTGCTGAAATAACGTCTGAATCTGCTTTAAATTTTCTGCCACGGAGCTTCTCCTTCAACGTCGGAAACAACCAGAAATCGCTGGGTGCGAGATCCGGAATGTTAAGGGGAATGTGGCTAGATTTTAATATTGCATTTACTAAGATACTGCTTAACAGCAGTAGCGACTTGCAAGCGAGTATTATCGTGATATACACCTTTATGATCAAAGAAAATAATCCTCATGACCTTCCCGGCAGATTTGGTTTTTCGGATTTATTTCGGAAGAGGAGAATCAAGGTGTTTCCGTACACTTGTTGCAAACTAGGTAAGGGGATCAAAATAATGCACCCAAGTTTCATCACCTGTTATTAAAGTCTTTAAGAAATTCGGATCATTTTCAAGCATCTGTTTGCCCTCATAACATTGGAGAATTCTTGTTTGCATTTGTTCTTGAGTAAGGTGATGAGGAATCTATCTGGAACAAACATGGAAAATCTGTAAATTGTTGCGTAGAATGAGAAATATCGACATTTTTGAAATGTTAGTTGATGCCGCTATCCTCTCACAAGACATTCGCCGATTTTCTTGCAAAATTGTCCACACAGTGTTAACATTTCGATCATTCATAACACTTTATGGTCGGTCAGGCTTAGGAAATTGTTCTGCAAACAAACAAAACAAACAAAAAACTAACATAAAACTTTTAGTTAGTATGGTGATTTAAAAAAATCACCATACTAACTAAAAATCATAGACTCAACAAAACAATTGTTTTTGTATAAGCTTCTTTCATTAACTTAACTATTTCTGGAGCTATTTTACCCAAACGATAGCAAAATTTTACGGCACAACACATTTAGTTTTTTTTTTTTTTTAACTCTGAATCACTCACCACCATTTCTGTAGGGCAAATAAAAACAGTTCTTTAAACAATCAGGAAACTAGGGAAATAAAATCATTTCCCTTTAAAATATTTATAAACTTTCAGTTAACATATAGAAAAAATAATCTTCACCTTTATTTTTTAGTTTTGTGGTATTGCCACTAAGTAAGAAAATAACTCTCAGTTTTTATAGAATACCATTTGTTTACTGAGTGGTATAAAGCCAGTGTTAAAATTACTCTTTTTTTTAGAAAAAGGATTTTTAAAAATACAAAATAGTCTTGGTAGGATATTAAATGTGCTCTCACTTATATTTTATCAATGAATATTTTTTAATAATTTGCTATAAAATATGTACAAGAAAATGATGTTTAATCAAAGTAGTTAAGTCTATTTTTTTAAAAAAAAATATGTAGATCATTTTCAATTATCAAACATTTTGTTGCGGTCCAATGAGAGGTCAATTTATATTAACTCTAATGGAATTATTTTATTTGAAATACTTGAATAGGGAATTTGTTTCAAACTTTGCTCATTATTGATAAAACAAAATATAAACCATATTTTCCAAACCATCCCAAATTGAAAAGATCGTTTTTAGAAAAGAATATTTCATTAAATCTAGTAAATTTACCGTTTCATCTATAAAAATAAAAGACAGGGCTAACAAGATACCGAGAGAGGTTTAATTGAATAAAATTATTCGATCAATAATATTTATTATTTTTAGAAATCCTAAAAAAGGCCTTTTATTTCATTTTAAAATTATTATTGCTAATAATTTAAATTAATTTTTATTTATGGATGAGAAGGATGTACAAAGAAAATATGCATTTTTTTTTTTTTTTCATATTATATTCAATTAGCAATAATGCTCTCGGTAGCCAAAGTGGTCATGGTCGCGGACTCACAGCCAGCGTTATTCTCATCAAATCGTGGGTTCGAGCCCTGATGCCACTAAAGCTCCCGTATAGCTGGTTTGATGCATGTTAAATCTGATCGAGGTTCTAAGGTATCCCATTGCAGAAGGGTGGACGTTTGGAAAGGGAGGTGCCAGCTCAGGTGTCATCCCTGTCCCTTGATAGAGGCTCAAGATTAAGGGCTCTGTCGTAAATAGCCCTCGTATTGCTTCTCAGTGTGCGACGTTAATAAAAAATAAAATTATTATTTCATCTATAAAAAGTTAAGGAGATACCGAGAAAAGTTCGTATGGAATAAAATTATTCAAAGAATAATATTTATGTATTTTTTAAAAAAAAGGCGAAAAAGGTTTTTTCGCTTTTAAATTGTAATTGCTATTTATTTAAATTATTTAGTTATTTATGAAGGAGGATGGAGGTGCACACATATATAATAGTATATATATGTATCATATATATTTATGTTTATAACATCAAATAACAATGTTGTTTCAATTTGTTAATTGTTAAACTAATTGCAACAGAAGCAATACCAGTTCCAAATTGAACTTTTCTAAGCAGACTTTAATGAACAAAATTTGTATTTAAAATTACTTTTGTTGTAAGGATAAAGACGCACTCCAATGTTATGTTAATTTTTCTACGTAATGAGATATGTCTTACGATCTGAAAAATTTGATAAAACTGTGGAAGATTTCAAAAATTCATGCAGAAAAATCGTACAAAGGAAATAACAATTCAAGATATGTTTGATTAAATGATATAAATGTATATATAAAATAAAAGAAAATTTTTTCATTTTTGAATAAGGAGACAGATCAATTGAATAATCTAAAGTTTCGACTAGAGGAATGAACTTCTCGAGAATGGGGGGAAGAAATCTCAAATGAGAAAAGAAATCTTTCTTTACTTTGCACAACCTTTATATAAATTTTTAAAGTCCTGTTAAGTTATGTATAATACATCAAATTACATTCTGTTTTTTCATTTTTCAAGTTTTTTTTTTCCCAAATCGAAGATTTAAGGCTGACTTCGAGAAATATTAAAGAATGTGACCTTAATTGGGAAAAAAAAATTTTCAGGAAAATAAGTGTTGAAACGTGTTGGAAATAATTTATTTGGATACCGCCAGGAGACACCTTGTCTCGTTTAAACTGAAAGAGCTTGGGTTCATGGGAAAGATTTTAGATTACATTTAGTTCTTGACCGAGTAAGGCTGGTTTTTCCTTGTTTGGATGTAATTTTTTTTTTTTTGATGTAATTAATAAAAGCCTCATGAACATGACTTTTACTCGCAGTATAAATTATTTAATTGTTTACAACCTAAAATTTTTCGAATGCCAAGAATCAAGACTAAATATTTCGTTATCGCTGTTATGAAACAGGTTTGCTTGTTGTGTGCATCGTTGTTACATAAGAGACTAGTTGATACAACGCCGTGTGTGTCAGACAGCAGACAGTCTTCTGTCGGCTTACCCACCAACAAAAATTTTCACTACGTCCTCTATTTATTTCATTTATTAGACTGGAGTAATGTTTAACTGAAAAACAACATTCAGATTCAACAATCACATTCAAATTAAGAGTTATTTTATTTGAATCTTCTATTTTTGCAAAAAAAAAAAATATTTTTGCAAAATAAATAAATATTTTTACAAAATAAATAAATATTTTTTCAAAATAAATAAATAATATTTCAGGCCATATAAACCACTGAATTACATTTTTCAGGTTCTTTTTTTACCTCGTTTATTTAAAGAAAAAGCCTTCTGATTCTTTTATATAAAAATCTCGAATAAACTCGCTAATATTTATATATATATATATATATATATATATATATATATATATATATATAAATCTTGAAAAGAATAAAATAATAATGAATGAATCTGTGAGTGTTTTTTATGATAATTTGTCATCTACATATTGAATTATTTCATTGCATGTTTAACGCGCCTTCGATACACTACACAAATTTATAAAAGCATTCGTCTTTTTAACATAGAATTAAAGTTCGCCAAGACAAAAAGTAATTTGGAAATTCAAATGACTTTGATTTTCAGTCGAGTACTGATGAAGGAGCTCTGACAGAGGGAAAAAAGTTTTATTAAATTGGCTTCGCACTAATTCGATAATCAGAGGCAAAATAGTGTTTTTATTTTAGAGAAAAACATTTTATATTATATGTTTATAGGGGGAAACCTATAATCAATATATTTAATTTAAAAAAACAATAACAAATGGAGGTATGAACTCTGAATAAACAGACTGTTTAGTTTTTAATTATTACTTATTTTGGTACTATTAGAACCGAAAAGATTTCAAAATAATTAAGTTAGAATAATTAAATTGGAATTTTCTAACTAAATTAGTTTCTGCAAATAAATTGACCTTAGAAAGACTTCATAAGCAAAAAGGTGTTTTTCAGTGCAGAAGGCAAAGGGGATTTCAATGAACAAAATGGTCATTAAATGATATTAAAATGTATTAAACGTTGATTAAATTATAGTTATAAATTATTGCGCTTCATTTATTAATAATTGCTTCAATCAAAACACCTTAATAAATCATTCCCGTTACGTCCATGACTCGCAAAGTGAAGGAAAACTGCTATGAAGAGATCACCTACTTTATTATTCAAGGTAAAACAAACCTACCGAGGAAAAAATAGTTCTCTCTTAGCATATTGTAAACAGATGTAGCTTATTTTTCCCCCTTTTCTTTTCTCTCTCTCTCTCACTCACTCACTCACTCTTTTTTTTTTCTTCCTTTGAAGGTAATGCAAATAATGAACTTCTTTCTTTAGAGACAAGTATTTTCCTCCGAAATCATTGGTCAAGACTCGTTTCAGAAATTGCCGTTTGAATAACTGATTTTGCATGGTTTCCCTACAGAAATTTATAAACGCGGTTTCTGTTAATTGAAAAAAGTTTGCAGAATGATGCTTCATTGAGAAATAAGATTATCTTAAAAAGAAACATTTCTTCATTGAATTCCATATTTGCGTCCATTTTCAGAAATTCGGATTTTCCATCATGAAGTTTAGTTTGAATTCTCTAATTTACGTCCGAAGGGCGTTATTTTCTTCAAAAATTCATTTCCTGTTTGATAATTCCTTCAGGTAGTACACTGAAAAAAAGTTTTCTTTTATATAAAATTAACATTCAAACTAGAAAACATCTATTAGAATATCATATTTCTCGAAGCATCCAAATGTCTCAACGTCATTTGCCATTAAACTGATGTAACTTATGTTGCTCATGTTTCTTTTGGCAAATGTGAAAAGATATCCCGTTAAAAATGTAAATATAGAGGAACTCAATTTTTGTTTGTTTTGCTTTTTGTATACAAAAACAATAATTTTTATATGAAAATTTTTCTTATGTTCTCTGTATATCTCAGTTTGCACAGATTACCTTAAAAACAATAAAAATTATCATATTCTCACTTATTAATATATCTTAAAATTTTAACTTATGTATCTAAATGAACTTATTTTAACTTATGTATCTTTCACTATTCAGGCAGATGTTAGAAAGTTCAAAATTTCATGTAAATTTTTTCCAAAAAGTTACAAACTAGACTTACGCAAACAAATTCATCGAACGAGAAACCGTAATCCTATCAAATACATTGGATTATTGATTGTTTATTTAAGTTGCTTTTCTAGGCAACACAAGGGCTGTTGGTAATTAGTCTAAAAATTTTGAGTCATGGTCAAGTAATACCAGAGCTAAAATCACTTCTTCCTAACTGTCACACCACGTCATAGTGAGATTTAAAGTGCTTAACCCCGCTACATAGCTGGTCTTTAGTGAAATCTAGGCTCGACGGGAGCAGCGACGATCATGACCACTCAGTTACTGCGACCTCAAATAAGTACAATATTATGCTCAATAATCCAAACTAATTACTGTGCTTAGCATTTAAGCTGAACCTGGAGCTAAGATTTTTTTCTTCATTAAATATTAAAAAAGTGTGTGTGTGTGTGTGTG
>BMAW01115822.1:0-12688 GCA_019974015.1 Nephila pilipes | reverse complement strand
GGAGAGAGATGACGTGTCATTGGTAAATATTTCACATTGCATTTTATTTTAGATTGATTAATTGGTGATTATTTTTTGGTTCGATTATTGTTCAATTTTGCTTTAACTTTGAAATGTCAAAGAGATCTAAAGACCATAAGATCCGTTAGAGGATGATATTTTGAACAAAAAATTTTATCTCGAAATGCGTGTAATATTCTCATTTAAATCTTTATTTAGAATGTTTAAATGCTATACATTAACTTAGGCTGATGTATACATTTTTTCAAAAATACAAACATTTTTGAACAAAATATGCATGCTTTAGTATATAATTTTTAACATTTTACTGTACCATAACATTCTTAATTTAGAACGTATGTATATAAACGTTTATAACGTGTTTGTCAATGCTTTCAGAATTAATGAGTTACATTTTCCCGTAGAGGTGTTTTTTTACATTTTGATATGAAAATAAATATTCCCAAAAGAAATTAATTTTCCTCATTTGTTAAATTTGTTTTAAAGTCACAGTTTTTTAATACCCCTACCGCTAAACTTGTATTACTTAAGTGTTTTTCATTCAAAAACTGTGTATAAGATATCTTTGAGCAATAACTGCGAATTAGGTGTGATAATTTCCGATGAAAATTTCCTTATTAAAAATCATCAAATAATTTAATCTGGTGAGATAAAGTATTACGTAAGGCTTTTGAAATCAATAGAATTCAAGATAACAAAAGTCCAGTCTTAAATAAAAATTCATAAGTTAACTAATTGATTTATAAACTACATTAAAATCCTTAAAAACCATTATAGTGATTTATTTATAACATGTATTTATATCAAATGTGAAAAATATGTTTATCTCATTTGATTAAAAATATATCCAAATATTCTTTTTTTTACACTTTCATCAGCTGCAGTTATAATTCTGCTCTTGAATATAAATGAAAATAGATAAAACGAATGTTTATCTTTTTGAGAAGGAACATGAAAAAAATGTTGTAATGTCTAAAAGAGCGAAAAAGAATAAATCAGTAACACATCAATCAATAACTCCCGAGACTAACCCAGAGATGGCGCTCGTAGTAAACCAGTAACCAGGTCTTTCTAGAGTACGAACCTTTGCTTGAAACGTGTCAAAATTTTAAGTCGATCGGACCAGAAACAGCTGAGTTATCGAGGTTGGAGTAAAGTCGTTTTGTAGTTTGTTTAAAAAATGGAAAAAACCGAGTTTCGTGTTCTGATAAAACATTGTTTTTTAATGGGTAAAAACACCGTGCAAGCGAAACAATGGATTGAAAAATGTTACCCGGACTCTTGTCCATCAAAAGCAACGATTTGTCGGTGGTTTGCCGAGTTTAAACGTGGTCGTACCGACACAAATGACGCGGAACGCTCGGGTAGACCTGTGGAAGCCGTTACACCGGAAAATGTGAGTGAAGTGACAAAAATTATAATGAAAGATCGTAAAGTGAAGCTCCGTGAGATTGCTGAGATGACACAGATATCATATGGAAGTGTATTTACTGAAAAAGGTTTTTTGAAGTGAAGTGAAAAGGGTTTTTTCCAAGTAGGTGCCGCGATTGCTTTCGATGGAACAAAAACAGCAACGAGTCGATGATTCAGAAAGCTGTTTATCGCTATTTACTCGCAACAAAAAAGATTTCTTGTAAAAAAAAAAAAAAAAAGATTTGGAAAAGCCTTGGAACCAATTTATCACCCTAAAAGGTGATTAACAAAAGGTGTTATGTTGATGAATAAAAAAAAAATTGCAAAAAAAATGTTGTTTTCAATGTTAGACTCGGGAGTTATTGATCGATGTGTTATATCTTATGAAGTGGATTCTGACGATTTTTCTCTGTCAACTATCACTTTGGCGTCTTTCATGTGAAGTTGCCTAAACTGAAATTTTCTCCCAATAAATGAAACGTGACTTATGTAGATTAAATGAAAATTATAAAGATGTAGTGAATAAGATTGAAGAATTTAATTTATATACAGCGAATAATTTAATTATGATATTAGTTGGTTAGCGGTAGTGAAAATGAGCTGAAGTGGTTAATGTGAGATATCTGTATCAGACCTTCGGAGAGTACAGAAAGAATCTATAAAGGTTCAAGGATTCGAACCTTTATCCATAAATCTTCTAAGGACTCGATTTTTATTGATTCGGTAAAATGAATACTGTTATTACATTAAATTTTAGATCAGACGCATATAGGGACATAAATAGAGATTGATTTGAGCATATTCATAGATCCGAATAAAATAACTTTGTTAGCGTCACTGTTTGACTTTCTATTTGTTGGACGATTGGTAATTGACTATTTAAATAATTAATGATTGAAGCAGAAGCGGCGTACCAGAAGCTTAGCGATGAGGGGATATGAGAGTTTTAAACCCCCATAAGGAATTGAAATTTCAAAAATGAAACACTTTGTACTGAATTTCTCATTATTTTTTCAGAAAAAAATGTTTTTTCGATGTCCAGTATTCCACAATAACATTTTTATCACCTTGAAAATAAACAATTAAATTTGAAATTAATTTTGAAATATGAGTTAAAGTAGAGGAACCCTCCCTTCCATGAAAAAAGTTCTCGCTACGATCCTGGGCGTTACAATCTTGTTTCTTCAAATAACATTCTTCGTTACAATAGATCTAAAAGCAATCTGAGAATCTCTCACTTTAAAAGCACTGATGCTTAAAATGCACTTGAATCAAAGCAATTTACCCACGATAAACCTAGGTTATCAAAATTGCATACACTTCCTTATTTCTTGTACACTTCTAAGAAAAGGTTTACCTTTTACTCTCAACCATTTTCAGCTATCAAAAATGTCAAAGTGGTCGGAATCTGTAGTCGCAACAAAACCTTTTGCTGTTATTCTTTACTATATTCATGTTGAACACTGATGTTGTAGGAAAACAACGTGTTTTATGATAGTTGTAGGAAAAAGCTCATATTTTACGATTCCAATAAATCTATCGTAAAAATTCTGAATATACAATCCCTTTCTAGAATCGGAAAACCTTTTAAATTTAAGAAATGGAGATTGAAGGCACAATTATTTATTTTTTCCGAAAGTTTTATCATAAAATATCAAAAATATGTCCTCTTCCTTAAATTAAAAAAAAAATAATTCAAGAAGGGTCTGGAAATTGACATTTAAAACAAAATTGAC
This sequence comes from Nephila pilipes, assembly GCA_019974015.1. Classification (NCBI taxonomy): domain Eukaryota; kingdom Metazoa; phylum Arthropoda; class Arachnida; order Araneae; family Nephilidae; genus Nephila; species Nephila pilipes. The sequence continues at coordinate 9,518 of BMAW01115822.1, read as the reverse complement.
CAGTAGAACTTTAAATGTAATAAGTAAGAAATAGCTAAAAACTGAAACTCAACAAGGTAAACCTCTATATTTTGAACTTCTAGATGTCTTCAATCTATATAGAGATAACTTTTTTCATTCAACATTCATTATTATAAAAACACTTTCTATTACATCGAATGAAATTTCTGCAATCAAATAAAAATTATGTACACCAAATAAAAAATTTTGCATCAAGTAATTAAGTTAACCCTTTCGCTACCGGAGGGAGAAAAAAGAAGTGCTTCTTCGGGCCCGCGGCTTCTTACCGCGGAGTGTCACGCTGTGCCCAGACGATTTTAGATATTAAGCCTCATTCGTGAAAAAAAATTCCTCTAAAATCGGCTATTTATTAAAATACTTTGGTATTTACATATATTATTTAAAATGCATTAAACTTGATATATACAAAAGAAAAAAGATTTAATCGAAAATTGAATGTTTTATACATAAAATTACATAAAATAATCATACTTTTAAGAAAATACAAAATATATTTCCATATGTTGCATAAATTTCACGGTGTAATGATGTACCATTCTATGGAATATATAGATATAAAAGATAAATCTTATTTTGCTGTATGGTATATTTATAAAAAAAAATTCAATGCATAGTACAACGTCACATGTCTTACACACATATTTTGACGCTTCGCGCAAGATTTTGAGCGAAGGGCACATCTTAGTCCTTTTTTTTACTTTAATGTATATGTATAGATTTAAATTATTTTCGCTAAGATTACTGTCAGATTCATTCATTATTTCGAAAATCTCTTTATCAGATAAATACTTTCTTTTCGTCATGACTGTCGCTACAAATAAAAACCGACCCAATGAAACGAACAGCTGAGAACATCTGCTACCAAAAGCCCTAACCCCCCTAAACATACATAAATTCTCCTACGAACTTCTAAGAAGCAAGCAAGAAAGAAAAAAGCAAACCGAAAGCAAGTGCACCCTTTAAATCATGTCATTAGATTTAAAGAGCCACGCCGCAACACGTGCTTTTAACAATAACCCCCCCTGGTAACCAGAAGTGAAATCCAAGCCCATATCACCAAGGTCAACACTTCAAATAACCTATCTATATAGATATCGCGGTATTGTAACGCCATATAGTAACATTAAGAAAATCAAATAAAGTGTTCTCATCAAGCGTATCTCTATTGATACGTTGGGCCGCAGAAGACACTCACGGAGCGTATCAAATGTGATACGCTGGGAGCGAACAGGTTAGCAATTGCAATAAGACGACGGTATTGAATTCGAGAATTGAATTTCGAATTTTATTCATAAACGAGAACTTAATAATTGCTTATTACTCCACTGATTAAGACGTATAAGATGACTCCTAAAGCAAAGGATGATGCTGACAACGAAGAGGAATTAAGCGATAGACATTTAGAAAAACAAGTGATAGAAGCCATCAGAACTGCCCAGCAAGACATATATTTCTATCAGGAGATCCCGGAGAAATTTGTACTTCTTTAAATAAAAAGCGAATCTTCTTCAGCAAAAGGTTGTGTTCAAAAAGACAGAATAATTACTTTGTCCAACACACAAACGAGTAAATGTTTCGATTTGTCTTTTGTATATACAAACATTCCGTTTTATTAACACAGCTAGAAAATTTATAAATTAAATAAGATTTGTCTATTTTCTTAAATAAATTTTCTTCATGGGGTTTATTGGTTTAAGTCATCAATATCCCGAAAAAATGCACGTAATTGGTTTTGTAAAAAAAAATAATGAAAAATTTAAATATATGTTTCGATACATTGACATTTCTTTTTTTTTTTTTTTTTTTTAAGCCCTTTTTGGTATCTGTACAATTTTCAAACGTCGTTTTTTGTCAAAATTTTCGATTTTCTAATTTGAATGTCAGTTTAAAATTAAAACTTTTTTCTTTCTAATAATGTCTGAATTTTGCTTGCACCTTATTTAGAACTTAAGTTAAAGAGATTTAAATTTTACTGGGTAACTAATTTTTAATTGCATTTGAAAGCTTGTTTTTTGATTTTTCATAGAATGAGTTTTCTCGACATACCTACATAAGGTAACGTAGATATCAGAAAAGTTATGAATCAAATTAATTTAAATTTTATAAGTATCTTCCTTATATAGTTTTTAAGAACCCCTACTATTTTTATGGCTGTAAAATGGATAAGTTTTTAGTAACAAAGGTGTAAATCATGATATTTCTATTGTTATTTAACTCGATATACAGTAAAAATTGTAGTAATATGATGATTTTCATCATGAAAATAGTACCAGCCCCAAAAACTGTTACGATAAATAAGATAAAATTTGCAGAATAATGATATTTTTGTTTACTTTTGAATTATGAGCGTTATTCTGATAATCAATTTATGTACTATTTTCTCCATATTTTACACTCCAAAATTTTTGTTTTGGATTAAAAGCAGATTATTAAATGTGTTTTTCATTGTTTTAGGTTATATTTTAGCATTAAAAAATATTTTGATAGCAAATATCAATGTACTTCAAAAACATTTCTCCGAAGGTGTACGGATACCTTAAGTTTGATGAATGGAGGTCCTTTTTACTGTGTTTTAAAGGAAATATCCAATAGGAATATTAAAATACTAATAAAATAATGACCTGAATATACGGTTACTCCCTCTATAATTAGACCATTATTCAATACAGTTTGCCATTAATTCGGTATATTTATGCAGGCAGACAAGTCACTGCTTCTTTAGCACTTTTTCGTGATTCGTTTTTATTTTATAAATTACTTATGCTATCAACATTGTTGATTTTTTCCGGAAGCCTTTAAAGTAGTTTCCGGTTGGTATCATTTAACTCGTGGTTTATTCGCCGTTAGAACTCCACATCATGATTTTTTTATTTTTTAAGAGGGGAGAAGGAAAAACAGGAAATAATATATAATTTTTCTTTTAGAGAACACTTTTATTTTTTGCTTTCTTTTTTCATATAATTTTGTTTCCTTTTTTACATATGTTCCCTTTTTGTAGTTGTTTTTTTTTTTCTCTACTGAATTGATTATGATTTATATTTTTGTTACTCTATCTCTATTTTTTACTCCATAATCTGGTACTTCATTTTTTGAACCTTGGCAGAATCTGGCGTTTATACGTAAGCTGATAATTCATTAAAAATTTTGTCTTCAGTTTCAGTGGAATAACATAGATCATCAATACAAAAACGTGCCCTTTTTGTATATAGTTTTAGTTATTTCTCGTGATTGACCTTTTATTTGTGTGCATAGTATTAAATTTTGTCTGTTGCGTAGTGACGGGAAGATCGGGGGTTTCAACCCCCCTCATAAGGATTGTAGCATACCGAAATTTTAAAACAGAAACTTTTTTTATAATTTTTTTCATTTTTTCAGAACAAGTTAGTATTCGAAATCCCGTACTCCCCATAAATATTCTTTTCACCTTGAAAATAAACCATGATATTTGAAATTAGCTTTGAGAAATCATTTGAAGGGAGAGAATCCCCCCTTCCCGAGAAACATTTCTCGCTAAGCCTTTGAATTTTATATTAATTTTTTTTAATTGTATGCATAGCTTTTGCTATTCAGTTGTGGTATTCTTAGTGTTTTTCAATATTTCAGCAATGTCCTGGTCCGATATCGGTCGGATTACCCAGAGGATATTGAGTAAACAAAAATTACGAAAGGATTCGTATTCTCAGGGAAACGTTAAAAACTCTTCTAATTCAATAAGATTCTAATTTAAATGAGACTCTAATTAAACTAAGGTTAAGGTAACAGTTCACCTTCGAAGAAACGCTTATGAATTTACTCAAATTTTTCCTACTAGTGCATATTTTATTACCTTATGGGGTTTCAAAATTATAAAAATACCCCAAAAAAATTTTGTTCGTGTATATTTTTACTGTCAAAAGAGCATTTTATTCAAATATAACCAAAAATTAAGACTTTTCCACAAAACATGGTAACTCAGAAGAAAAATATATAGACATTTTGTAAATTGAACAAAAATAATATAACCTTATCTAATGAATAGTCTATTGTTTTGATAATATAGCTCTTACGTAGGATGCCATGTAGTTCGAGTTCTGAACCTGAAATTTTCTTTAAACGTCATTGTCATTTTAACTTAACAGCAATGTAAAATATCATATACGAGAGAGAGTTTCTATTGAATACCTCATATTCAATATAAACTCTTAAAGACAGTCTATTCTATGTGTATGTATTTGAAAAACCTACATATGAAATTTCTGCTGCATTGATTCATAACATATTGAAATACAGTGTTTTTCTTTGTAGTAATGAAAAATGTCGTTTTTTAGAGCCTTTCCGGTCAGAGAAATTCATGATCAAGTAATAGTAAAACAACTGTAATTAAACTTCTAAATACGGTAGAACGAAAACTCAAACAGAATTTTAAAGATAAAAGATTGAATTTTAATGCGAGATCAAAAATAAAAAAAATCTTTATCTTGAACAAAACCTGTGTTTTGAAGGAGCACGAAGACCTTAAAGTGAAAATGAAGCTTGATCTTAAAGAGTAATGTACTGTGAGATCTTTTCTACTCCTTTAATTCCTCAACAAGATGTTTGAGCGTACAAAATGCGATAGAAATATTTTATTATTAATATTATTTGACTGTAACTAAATATCAGAAACTAAAAATATTTTCTTTCTGATACTTGGAACACTTTTTGCTACTTTTTTCACGATTGATTCATTATTTATTAACGTCGCTTTTAAGAACTACACGAGATCTATTGGTGACGGATCTCGTAATTTTGAACTTCAATCAAGAGACGAAGCTTCTGCCTTCTTCAAGAGGCATTTAAACAATTTACTGCTCAAAAGTATTTTATATGTTTTAGTATCATATAATTTTAAAAACGCCTTTATGTTATTCTTTTTCTTCGTGGATTTTTAATATAAAAAGTTTCACGAAATTTGCAATTATTTATGTAGGAGGTATCCGTCTGGACAGGACACCTCCTAGTGCTTCGGTGTCTTGGGGGGGGGGGGGGGTTCCTGGTAGAGGGCCTGTGTGGCGGGCAATAGTGTAAGCAGGATTGGTACGCTGCCCTGGGCGTCTCCAGACACGTCTTCGATTATCGTTAGGATACAATTGTAAGTGGGATTCGTCGCTAAACACTATACGTCCCCAGTCAGCATCACTCCAACCTGATCGAGCCAAGCACCAATGTAATCTGGCTCGACGGTGTGCAGGCGTAAATGGCAAGTGGCGTAGTGGTCGGTACGAGGGTAGATTTCGCTCTATCAGCCGTCTGTGAATGGTTCATGGTGGACACTCGTGTGAGGATCGAACATCTGATGGTTGATAACGATTAATCAGGCGCTGTGACGGCTGATCTGACAATCACTCTGTCCTCCGGATCTGCTGTTGCCCTAGGTCGACTGCTACCATCATGACGCTGAAATCTGCCACTGTCCACCCATTCTTGCCAGCTTCTTCTAATCGCCGCATCAGTTTGACCCGTATGACGGGCGATCCTCCAATTTGGCAACCTGCCTCTTTCAATCCAATCTTTAAGACTCTGGAAACTTCCCTTAATGAGCTCGAATCCTGCGGCGAGGCATTTTTTCAGTCGTTGAAAGGTATCTTAAATCGCAATGCAACAGAAAGTTTGACCATCAAATTGAGAATCGTTTCTTATATGCACCTGCTGAGCGCGCAGTTCCGATGCGTTGTAGCTCCCGCTATTCATTCATTGGACACCAAATTTTAATCATTTGCATGTTCGGTTCAAATGTCTTTTCATACTAAATTTCATTACAAATGGGCAAATACTTCTTTGAGTGTCGTTTTATTTTCTTTCTTTTTTTTTTTTTTTTTTTTTTGTTAATAGAGTGTATTTATGTAAGGCAAACATAATAAAAATACACCCAGAAATTTTTACCAAATATTTTAAGCGCGTGTCTCACCATTGAAAATAAACAATATACCAAAGGTAAACAACGCAAGAGGCTTACTTTTTGTAAGGTATAAAAATCCGATTAATTTTTTTGGTTTCTTTGTTTATTTATAAATATACTGTAAAACTTCTCGGATTGTGTTTTTAAAAAAAAAATTCGCGAATAATAGAATAATCATTTTAATCATTTTTATAAGAAAATTATATTCCTCAATTATAGATAAATAATTCAGATATATTCTAGACAGATTAGTTGTCGTCATTCAATATTTGAATGAAAAATTTCAATGAAGATGAACAATAATAACATTTTCTTTTTACTTTCACAAATCTTTGACAATCTCAATTTATTGAAGGTAAAAAATTATTTCATTTATATCATTTATCAAAATACAAAATTTCCAAATTTTTAAATGACAGACCGAAAACAAAAACTCACAGGTTCCACCGAGATTTGAACTCGGATCGCTGGATTCAAAGTCCAGAGTGCTAACCATTACACCATGGAACCTCACGCTATAAACTTGTTTCAAAGCTTCAAAGGCCTTTGTTTATACTTCGGATGCGGAGTCACTGAACAAACTCAGCGGAAATAAAAGCGGAAGAAATTCGCATCATTATATGTGAAAGATAGCATTTGATCATGCTGCCTTGTAGAATTCGCATTTTGCTTTGATTCGGCATGATGATGATGTATTTAAATGCTTAATATTTAAACCTTTTAAATTTTATATAAAGGACTTGAGATTTTTAAGTTCCTTTTTTAAAACTTTTTTTTCTCTCTGGTGTTATCAATTAATTAATTATTCCATAACCATGATTTTAATACCTTTTGTATGTTCCAAATTCGGATGAGTTTAATCTATTGAAAATCTTGAATTAGACAATCTCATTTTTAGTTATTTTTCATTTTCTCTTGTAAAATTAATCGCTATATATACTCACATTCTTCATAAAAGGATTACGTAGCTTTTGATTAGTGTTTATTCATTTAAAGTACAATCGGAACGCACATTTTTTCAAAAAACCCACCTGTTTTAAATGGGTTTTCTTTAACTCACATTGTAACTTTGTCTGGGTCAAAACTTTAAAAACTTTTTTCTCACATTTCTAAGCGCTCAATTGAGCTTAAATTTTCTACACACGGTTGTTTTTTATGACAATACGATAATTTATAATTATAATTAATAAAAATTAATTGATTAAAACTAATTATTTAAAGAATTAAATTTTACGCCAAGTTTCTCGCCAAGTCACCAAATCCATCGTTTAATAACTTATCGTTTGCTTTAGTTTTAGTTACATTGATTTCTTTTATTCAATTGATTAATTTTATAATAATTATAAGAAAAAAGTGTTCCTTGTGTGGCTAAATTTGTTCTTTACAAAACTTTGCATAGAACTTTTTTAGAATTTATATTTCTTTTTCTTGAATAAAAATATTATTTCACGAAGAAAAGGAAGTTTGAAAGAAAACCCATGTTCAAAAAACTCGTTCTTTATCAGTGTTATTAGTATTATGAATAAACATATGATACAACACAAAAGGTGAAAAAGAACATAATTTCAAAGATTTTAAGTTGCCAAAAAGAAATCAAACACTTTTCCAATAATTTCTATATATATATATATATATATATATATAGAGAGAGAGAGAGAGAGAGAGAGAGAAACCAATGAGTATATATATATATACACTCATTGGTTTCCAGTTAATAATAATAAATTTCTGAAATTACAATTATTTGTTATAACAGACCCGATTTGATTCAAATGGAAATGATTAATTTTTATTGAAAATTTTAACAAAGAAACTTATAAAAAATATGAAAATTATTTATTAATAAATTTTATAAAATAAAAATACCTCAAAATTTGTTTGTAATGAATGCAAAAATATTATTTAAATATATTAATAGCATTAAGTACTGTCTTTTTTAAGGTTTTCAAGAATAATTTCTACTTTGTTTGTTCCCGGTTGCCTATTTTTGCCTTACGCAAGGTCCACTGGAAACAGCCGATACAATGTCCCAGTGGGCGTGGTTGTGAGGGCGTGGTTGACGTTATTTCCATCGAGTCGTGGGTTCGAGTCCTGATGACACGAAAGACCCATCATGCAGCAAAGCTGATGCACGCTAAGTCTACAGGAATTCAAGGTCCTCATGTCGTCGTCGTGTGGAGTGGACCCGTGTGGTGACCGGGGATGACAGAATAGTCTCACTGTAGCTCATGCATGTCGTAAAAGGCGACTAAAATGGGTACCCAGCGTCTGGGGGTATAGCCGGGCACCCTGCCCCTGGGGATTATATCAGGGGACCTCAGGGACTTGCCTTCTTCAGGTAAGTACGGGCATCATGACCCCGAGGCACCTTAGTGATCTTTTTCTTTCCCATGGGGTTTACTGTCTTTGGTAAACACGGGTGACGCACTCAGCGATCCTTCTCTATTTTCGACCCTCTTTCTTGTCAACCATTTTTACCTTTTTTTTCAACTTCACGTCTAGACCACAGTTTAATCTTGTTTGGCGCAGCATAGCCATATCTGGCTCTTGCACCAATAAACTTTACATTCACTCACTCGTCGTCGTGTGGAAGTTTGGAAAGTAGAGTTCTGCTCAGGAGTAGAAATCGTAGTTTCTGACCATCATTTAAAGTTTCTCATCGTTTAAAGGACTCGAAACCACTTCTCTGAGGAAACAAAGCCGGGTGCGAGCGCGTGACCACTTCTCAACAGAGAGTGAACACATGATTAGCGTGAGAATAAAATATCTATGTACTCGTTGCTATATATATTCGAATAAGCAGAGAAATATTTTATGAAATAAAACTAAGATATATTAATGTTTCTAACGTTAGAATCTTACATTCGATGAAAAGTAATAATAAGTATAAAAAAAAAATGGCACAGATTCAAAAAATATCAATTTTTCCCCTTTTCATTTCTCTTTTCTCTAGTGAGCATAAAAAAGTTTATAAAAAACAGATAACAATTTTATTATGTTTTTGTATATTCCTCATCCATCTTTCTGTAAAAACAATTTGAGTCATAATAAACCCTAATTACTTATCCATCACATTGTAGTCACTATTACTAAGCAAACGGATAAACTTTCTTTGTAATAAAGCGTCATGTGTGAATTTGTTAACCTTTTCACAGTATGGGTTTTATCGATTTGAGCTCAGGGTTCAAAATAACTCGATTCGAGCACGATACATTTTATTGTATATCCCCAAATTTCTTTGCGTCTGAACAGAGACAATTAACATAATTAGCATGCCAACATACTGCTTTTACTTTCGGAGAAACCCACTATTACAGGAAGGTCTAATCAGTGGAAAGACCAAAAACTTTCTGAACTATCATACTATTAGCCATCCGGCTGTCTGGGGTAAAACGCCCTACTTTGCTATGCTGAAAATTTCCCCAATTACTTAATCAGTCAACCGAAACTTCTAAATTTTCTTCTTCTGGTCACTAAATATATAGTACTTTTAGTTCGAATATGTTTACTGGAAAAGCTACTAAGTGACTAGTGTGATGACTTCCAGGTAATAATACTCTGCGAACATATAAAAATGTGT
>BMAW01115814.1:62901-127219 GCA_019974015.1 Nephila pilipes | reverse complement strand
GAACGAAAGAAATATGGCAACGTCAGCTAGTTTTAGAATCCGATTCGAGAAAGCGCTGTGTTTTGTTGAGACGAATCAATGAGAAGGAGTATCTGAAAGAATCAAAAGAAATGAAAATCTCAGTCTTCTCTCATCTAACTTTCTTTGTTTTCCCGGTATTGCCTTTGAAATGGAACTGGTCTGATGCTACTAAATTTGATGAGCCAAACGGAAATCGAAAAGGGAAAGTTTCTTATGCATGAAATATTTGTTATACTGGAGAAACTAGGCTTTTTTATAGTGAAGATTTTCAATGAGATTCGGTTTTTGTTGCTAACTATAACTATCAAAGTTTTCGTTCTTATATCTTCATACTTTGATATCTGATGGTAAAAATTCATATTTAGCACTTACTAAATAATAATTTTTTTTTCATTCCGATATATCCAATGTATAACACCATTTATTTGGTAATTAATTCAAAACTTTAAATCTATGGTATTAAATTTTTTTTCCCGCATATATAAGTTACACAGTACCTTTAAGGAAATTCAGTAGAATGCATTTAAAGAAGTTTTGTGACTGGGAGAGTTTAGTTTCAAATACGGTGTCATGGAATAAAACATTTGATAGTTGTATTAATTCGAGCTACTAAATCAGTAGCTGTCTATACATAAAAACATTTAAGTATATTTACTTTTTTCACATTATTTTGTTATAATGGAAAATAGTATATCCCTGATACTTAAATGCGAAACAGTTTTCTAATTTTTCTTCAAATCTTTAAAGGATTAAGAATCTGTATTGCATAATAGAGTGAGAGGTATTAAGAGAGAGAGAGACAATGTATATATATATATATATATATATATATATATGGGAATTTGCATGTATGATTTCGTATTTAAATGTAAATAAACGGCAGTAAAATACAATAATGCAATATAAAAATGCTCATTACAGTAAAATTAAGTCGTACAGTAAAATAAAATCATATACACCAATCCATTAAATATACAAATGAAATATTGTAAACAAATCCTTTAAAATTATAAAGATAAGTAGAATTTTCTAATAATATTTAGCTGTAGACATGACAAAGTTTCAGCTTCAAATACGTATTAAAATTTTGATTTTTAATTATTCTCTAATAAGAATAAATGTAACTTCAAGATCAGAAAGATTTTTTACTAATAAATTAAGGAACTGATTGCTTAGAGAAATTTGCGGAATAAATCACGAATAGGAAATTTGGGGCATTACAAGATTTCTTAAGAGTGTGAAAATAATTTTATTTCACTTTTACCTAATTTCAGATAAACAATTATTTTTTTATTTCAACATAAAAGGCAGTAAAGGATGAGGAGGGAAAGTAAGAAAAAAGTTTTCATATTAAGAGAGAGGAAAGAAATATCTGGGGAACAAATAAAATTAATGAAAATACATTTCTGTGACATATCCTATTACTATTATAAGATCATATTTCTAATTAATAAATGTAAGCATTACAACATTTTGTCAAACTGCAAGTTAGGCAAAATAAGAGTTTTGGGTCTGTGAAAGATAAAGAATGAAAGGTAATTACGTTTTTTATTTTTCTTGGTCTTGATGAATTACTTTAATAAATTATTTTTGTTTGGTTACAGAATGAATTGATAAGTCTTTTAGATATATGAATGTTCATATATATATATAAAGCATATATTTTTGTTGGAAATAATTGGCAATATACATGAAATTGGAGAAACTCTTCCAGTTAATATGTTGTTAAGACATCATTTTAACATCTAAACATAACACTCAAAAGTGAGATTCATATTGATATATGACTTTTAAATTTTTTTCCAAAAAATATTCACCTAAGACGGTAAAGTCTTTTTAATTCGCACAACAGAACTTTCTGTTGAAACTGACACTTTTAAAAGCCAACTAATCACAGCTCAAATCATTATCCGTGCCAACTCCATTCATATTAAATTTTAAAATCAGGCTATCATTATGAATCTATGGTAGAATTCTTTTGTTTTGCCTATCTTAAGTTTCGTTTTCAAAAAAAGTAGATGTTAGTGTTATACTAAAACTTAAACGAGAGTGAGAAAATTGACTCGTTTCCAAAAATAAGGGGGTGGGAGAATGGGATGATAGGATTCAAGGCTTAGTATGTCTTGTTCTTGAAAAAAACCTTCTAATGCAGCATTAAGTATTGGTACTGAAATGAAGCCAAATCAACGCAATACTATTTCAAAGCAATATTAATATTTCCCTGGGTTTTGTATTCTCAAAAATCACCCAAACATTAATAAAATGCTGAATTTTGTTGCTGAAACAAAGCAAGATAACATTGACATACCTTATCAGTTAGTTATACAAACGATAAGATAATAAAGTATTATTTAGAAGCGAAAGAGACCTCTAAACTTCAACACACACTTAAATATATATGTATATTATTAATTAAGAAAATTAAGATTAACTAAAAACAAATTAACCTATATATATATATATATATATATATATAATGCATGAGTGCATAGATATTTCAAGTTCAAATAATATTTGTCACTTTTGTATTTTTCGTACATACTTACTTACTTTATAATTTTTGGAATAGCTTTCACGTTAAAAATTTTTAAGAAAAACTTTAATTAAAAACTTTGTTACTAGATGACGATTTATTTTCAAAAGCATTTACGAATTTATTGAATTTCAATTATCTTTAAGAATGTTTATTACCATAAAAAATATTTTTAATGCAATTTATAATTTTTCTTTTATGTATGAAAGGTTTTCAAAATAATTTTAAAACTCTTAGGAAAAGTAAATTTAAGCAAATAGTTAGTGTTTGTTAATATCAATCAATCAATCTATCAATTGTGTTGGGCGGTAAAAGCTTTTATGTTAATAAATATATCTCTGAATAATGGTTTAAATACATTATTTGCGCTTTCTTACGTAGTTTCTTCTAACTCTGTTTAGTTAAAATTATTTAATGTCCATAAACAAAGACAATTTATTTTTAATAGGCTGAAAATTGGTTTATTTGAATTTGTTTCAATTATTTCCCTTCTTTCTTCTTTGGTTGAAGTTTGTTTTGATTTGGGTATTATGATTCTTTTGTTCTTGTAGAATACCATTTTGTTATATTCTAATATATGAACAGTCTTATTCGTAATACTAGTATAAACATCATTTTCTCAGCCGCAAGTCTGAGACAATTTAGAACTATTTAATCTTTATTTTTGATTTTAATTTCTTAATTCTTTTCTTTTCAGATTTGTTTTTTAGGTCTCGGTTAGGCTTTGATATATTGAACTTTGTTGTAATTTTGTGAATTACTCATTTTCTCCTAAAAATTATAATCATTTACAAATTTAATATGTATCTTGGAATATTACCTGATATTATACTTTTAGTAATTTAATGATTCTTTAAAGTTATGACTTTATGTATTTTAAATTATGTATAATTACATATATCTAAATTTAACTTTCATTTTTCGTTTTTATTTTACAATCTATGTTTTTGTAATATTTGCAATTCAATATATCTAATATTAATCAACTTTCAATTTCATTAGATATGATTAGTAATTTGTATGAATGTGTTAAATTTATGTTTAATTAAATTTAATAATTAATGTATACTTGTTATTTATCCACAGAAAATTTTAATAAGTATTATTTAAGCTGTTGATATAACTGAAACAAATTATAGTAGTAAACAATGGAAACTATTAATTTTATTTATGCATTCAATAAAATAAATTTTTTTCATCCTACTTATTGGTCAAAGTCTAACACTTGTATGCTTGAAATATAAGTTAATTCTTTTTAACTATGAAATTGGCCTGATATTAAAATAATGCTATATTTTCTTTAGTAAATCATGTTAAACATTACGGAAATCTAAAGAAAAATGTTTGCATAGCACACACACATTTTCTATCTTTATTATGAATATTTTTTGCATAAACTGTGTTTACCTGAGTCTATCAGATGTTAATAAAAAAGTAATTTTTTTGGTTTAGAAACGTGTATTTTTTTCTTAATTGTTAGTAGCTCTGTACAAAGTTATTAGGAAGAATAGTAGATCATTCTCTAATACAGACAACGATAAAATATTAACGTCGCAATCTTTTTTATCTTACCTGAATGTAACCACAACGTATGAAGGTAAGAAAAGCTCAATTGCACATCATTTAATGGCATCAGAGTAGAATATTCGTTAAAACTTTTATTTTGTTTAGAAAAAAACAGCTGTAAATTTTAAATAAGGAAATTCGACGGCGCGACAAAATTTTACGTTCACCTATTATTTCACGTTCGGAAATTGGCTTAGGTAAGAATTTTACCGGTTTTCTCATAGTTAATAACATAAAATGAAAAGGAAACTCTAGGCAAGTACCTTATTTTTCAGATTTAGGTTTAATAAGTAGCTTAAAGTTATATGAGCCTGGAGCTATTAAACAAAAAAAAAATCACTATGGCTGAAATGAAAAGAAAGTAGCTGAAGCAATATATAGATCAAAAATTTGTGTTACTGTCAACTTTTAAACTTTAAAATTCTCCCAATTATGGATCAAGAAATGTACTAAGTAAAAGAAATAAACATTTGTTAGAGAACACAGTATAACTTTACATAAAGTCTGGGAGCGCAAAAAAGTCTGCTCGTCAAATTACGGATTCAACGTTCAACAAGAACTCACTTTTAAAGGAAGAAAGCGGACGGAATAATGAAACTACATGCCTTGATTATTTTGTTCTTGATGATGCAAAGTTAAGTTTCCATAAAGAGGGCGAGTGTTTTTGTGGCACACTCGTATATTTCTATTTGTGTCTGGGAGAAGTTTGTTTGAGAAGTGAATGTCAATCTCAGTGAGAAATCTTATTAAGATGAGTTGCCGATTGGGGTTAAAAATCACCAGAAAAAAAAATAAAGCTTTCTCTCCTCCCTATTAAACCAGTGGCATTTTTGGGATTATGTATCTCTACGAGTCTTCTATTTAAGAATTCAAATACAATAGCAGTGACAATCCAGAATTAATATCAGATACTCAAAGATATTGGGACACAATATATATTAATATTTAGAGAAAAAAGTTTGTGAAAAAAGTTCTGAAAGAATAGATTATCTGAAAGTTGCCAATTCTCAAATCATATTAAAAGTTACACCGATACTCGTTTGTCAAAATATGCGCAAACAAGTTCACGTTCGCTTTCAAGATAAGGGCCAGCATTTTGTACATTTTCTTAAAGTAAGCTCAAACTTCTGTCGACATTTTGGTTTGAAGTATTTTTTACTATTACATTTTTTTTAACTTCATTAGTTTTGCATTAAGAACTTACGAATAGTTTGTGTGAGAATTTTTAGTACACCCAATACACTCTAACTTAGATTCATCATTGCAAATTATCTAGTGTATGAATCCAGGAATTTTTTTTATTTCTTTCTCTTTCAGCACTCACAAAATCTATCACTTAATTTATCAGTTCCTTAATTATCAATTAACTAATCCATTAGAAAATTAATCTGAGCACAAGCTTCAGTTTCTAAGAGAAAGTTTGATACTTAAATGGGTCTTCTGTAGTCGCTAATATTTCCATGATATGAATGAATTGTCTGAATCAAAGATTTTTATTTGACGAGATAAAAGTAGATTTTTAAATGATTAAATTTTTTTATTTTTCCATATTGTGTATTGAAAATGATTACTTCGTAGTTCGGGGAAGAAATTCCGAAATTGCGTTTTCAGGAAAAATAGGTTGCTAGAAGATTTCCGTAACACTTTAAGTAACTCTGCATTTCCAATTTATATAACTTGATTGATTTTAAAATTATGTGTATTAAATGTTGATATGTATCATACGGACCCCGAGTTTGCACACGTGGAGTGCCCTTTTGACCAGATTGGGTGGATTTATGGAAAATGAAAGGAAAATTATTTTCCATAAATCCTTATATTAAGACATATCCTTATATTGTTGCCTTAATTCAATCCTTATCCTTATATTGTTACCTGATATTAAGACCGAGTTTTGTGATTTTTGAATTTGTATCTTGCCTTCTATAAAGACTACCGTTCAAAATAATGGGTTATAATACAAGTTAAGTGGAATAAAACATCGAATAATTCACGTGAAGCTCGTGATGGATATTGAGGAAATTTTTTGTACAACCCAAGGTACTTTCTTCAGCATTCTACAACGGCTCAGAATTACAAATTATTTGAAAACATCGTGCTGTAAACTTGTATTGAACATATTTGGCTGAGTGAAGTTCATCTTTAGGTCTGGAAGAAATATATAACCGCGGAAGGATTCAAAACACAAACAATTTTTGAAGAGATACTATGGCATTTTATTTCACTTATTTCTTTGCATCTTAGATAAAGAAATTTGTTACATCCAAAATAAAAACACTTATAAGATAAATACCAACTCAGATGTTGTCCTCCTTGCTTGACCATTGTTCAAAATTACGAGATCCGGCGTGGATAGCCCTCATTAATCTCCTTAGTGACAATTTAATGAAAATTACGACATCTTTTTAAGACTGGAGTATGCTGAATCCGCAAGATATTAAAATCCAGTTAAGGCATTTTTCTTATATTTCTAGTAGAAATTAACTACAGAGTTCTGAGGGTCTGGACTAAATAGCTGAAAGTCTTAACACCAATATCTATACTGAACTCTAGGAACATGTCTAAACAAACTTTAATATTTAATTCCTTATACCATTATCTTGAAATTTCTTCATATTTAACATAGGGCATTCCAGAAGAATTGAGAGTTACTTTTTAGCACGATGGGAACACCACGAAACTAAAAAAATTAAAGTGCAAGCGATTTTTTTCAAAATGCTAGCTGAACATTTATAAATACTCTAAGGGTAGCAAATGATTTTTCTTTCTTACTGTTGTGCTTGTTTAAAGAACTGTTTTTATTTATCTTACAGAAATGGAGGTGAGTGATTCAGAGTTAGCCTCCGATAAAAAAAAAACAACTGAAAAACTATATCTACTGGAATGGTCATGATGATTATTTTCTTTGATCATAAAGGTGTATTCTATCGGCATAATGTGCCTCCCAAAACTGCTGTGAATGGGGAATATTATGTTTCAGTAAAGAAAATTTTGTGACAACATATATAGATAAAGCGTTATGAACTGAACATTATATGACGTACACATGTGTCTATTTCTGTTCATCAGTACCTTAGTAAGCCCAATTTTAAAATCATGCCACATTCCCCGTACAATCCAGATCTCAGAACCTGCGATTTTTGGCTGTTTTTGACCTTAAGACTGTTCTATGGCAAATAGTTCAATTCAGATTCAGACGTTATTTCAGAAGTGTAGGGTTCTTTGAAGTAATTTCTAGAAAAAAAACTTATCCACTGATTTTGAAAAGTGAGTTGAACTATGGTAACGTTGCATATCATCTGAGGGAAAGTAGTTTAAAAAATATTGATTTAAGTTTTACTATAAATATATTTCTTATTTTTTATGATTGTACTCTCAGTTTTTACGGAACGCCCTTTGTATATAAAAACTGTTTTAATCTCTTAGATAAATAGTTAGAATAGCCTTACGTTTGTTTCAAAAAAGGTTTTGCTATTTTTCCTTAGCACACAATTCTGAAGTCCTTTGAAGACAGGACTGTGCTGATTTCTCAAGCCCCTCAGATATTAAATCCTGGCTACTATAGTAAGTGTTTGATATAAATTACTTATGGAAATCTCTAAAAATTGGTATGGGGTCGACGAATGGAGTTCTGATGAAGATGTGGAGCTCTATAGAAACTCTTCTATTAAGCAAGCTGAAATATTTTATTCCCTTTTCAATGATGTCCTAAAATATCTTCATATGTAATATAATTAATAATTTTCATTCCTAAAATAAATAAATAGAATTATCTTACGTAGATCTCACTGAATTTTTAATTCATGCAATTATTTTTACAAATGCCTGTAGGAAATTATTTTTCAATTTAAATATGTTAATCTGAATTCGGTCCACTTTCAAGATCAAACGAACATCATATTTCAAAGCCACTTCAAGATCAAAGATAATCTTATACGTTTCCATTACAAAAACGATGAGTATATTAAACAAATATTAATTCATCGCTTTTCAGAAACCGCTGCCACCCGTAATATCGCTAATGGCGTTCTACCCTCCTAAAGCAGCAGTTTTAACTTCTAAATTACATTTAAATCACATAAAATACACCCAGAAACAAGCTTTTTAATTAGAAACGAAATGTTCATTTGACTTTTCCAGCGTATATCACACAGCAAAGCGATATAATACGCTTCGAGCCGGATTACGCTTTAATGACTCCTGCCCCAAACAACATGCTAGCAAAACTTTAGTATGCATAACGAGACTAATTTAGCTACATTCATCATGAAAAGTCTGTGTACGAAAGGGAAGGCCTTTACTTGAATTATATCCCCGAGTAACCACTGCACTTCATGCTTGTGGTTTTCTACGTTTCCACAGATGTTTCTGCTACTGGAGATTCTTCAAATAATTGCTGGAGTTAAATGTAATTTAAAGGCCCTAAAGTAAGTCTAATGTATATACCATTAAGGGGTTTGTTTAATTGATATTTTAACTTTATCCCTCCAGCACGCTGGGTAGTATATGCATATTTATAGAAGTCGCGTGTTCTAGTTAAAATTCTGGAGTAAGGGACTTTGATTTGTGTAACCTAGCGTACATTATGTAGATAGCTGTCTAAAATCACGCACGCTGAGTTTTCGTATATTTAATTACCGGATGCGTTCGGCAAACGGACGTAATGATTTGGAAACTTATTCCGAATAATGAATATTAAAATCATCAAATGAAAAAAAAATAGATTTGGGTAGGAATATTGGAGCAAAAGTAGTTTTTAAAATGAATTGATGGGGTATTTGAAGGATTTTTTTATGTCACCTTAACTAATGTGCATTTATTTGTGCATTACTCTTATTTATTTATGTCACATGAGCTAATGTATATTTTTTTATGCTTATCCAAATTTATTTACATACATTTCTTCGAAAATATACTGCGCCTAATACATGATTTCTATATTAAAATATTGTTTTCTCAGAGAATAAATATTTCATGGATTTTTTTCAGGATTTTTATAAGGATTTGTTATTAAAGTAATGTATTTAATTTCAAATATTTTTCTAACTGTGCCCGTTAAAATAGCTCGGAATAATAAATGAATTGCGGTAGGAACGAAATAACAATATTGTCTTCAGCAAAAATGCAAATTGCAATTAAAATCAGAGGAAATCTATCGACTTAAAACGTATTCTGAGTAGCAACATATAATGTATTCATTCTTTTGATAAATAAGAATAGATTTCTTAAAAATAAAAATAATATGACTTCATGAAATATCATATTTTGATATATGTTTCGCAATTTGATGAAAGGTATGCAATTTATATTGCCGATTGATGAAAGTGATATTGCCTAGTTTTACAATATAGAGAGATTTCCATGAAAATTATTTTCAAAATACTTTAAGAGTGTCTTGCTATAACTCCATTTCATAGGTGTAATCGCTTTGGAATTTTATCTTATTAAAAATATTAAAGTATGAAATACGAAGAGAAAGGGATATTAGTAATAAATTGAAACAGAGATAAACGAATATGAACATTAATGAAAAATTTGCTTTAACAATTACGAATATTTCCTCGTTTCATTTATTATAAATTATGCGTTTTGAGATAGCAAAATAATACTAATAAATAAATTATAAGACTATTTTCGATGCATTTGTGTAATTCAATAACATACATTCATGCAAAAGAATGATACAGTAAGAAACTCTACAAAGTTTGTTATCGTCAATAAGTTCAATTGTACTCGTAATTGTACAAATTAGTTTGATTTTTCTGTATGCTGTAAAAATTTATAGGAAAAAGTTATAATTTTTTCAGAATTGGTGTGTTTTATATTTAATATCTGAACCCGGTCTAAACCAATTTCATTTGGTTTCACTGTGGTATGGTTGTTACATGTGATGTGAAAATTGTTTTACTAGTTTTAAATTGGAATAGCCTTTTAATAATAGCTATCAGTTTTGAGTGTACCGAATGTGTATCTTGGATTTTTTCCCTTGATTTCCTTAGATTATAAATCTTGCTGCTCTCGTGTGTTTAAAAATGTATATATATATATATATATATATATATATAAGTATGTGTGTGAAAGAAAATTTCAAACCTCTCCTAGAACAGATACAAATAGCATAAGACATTATAAATTTCATTCAACAAAAAAGAAGCACATGTATTCAAAGAAACTTATTTACCTGTGCTTAGAATGTGCGTATAATGAACTATAAGCCGTAAGCTTCTAGAAATTAGAATATAAAATGATAAAAATAACAACAATGTAAAAGATCGGGAAGGCTTACGAAGCAAGTTTATTAGTCGAAGAAACAGTTAAAGAATGTGTAATAATCTGTAAAACACCTTTTAAACATGTGTTTGGGCTTTTTTCCATAAGAAATTGCACTGGAAGCTTTGATGCAGTTTAATTTATGGAGAGTTCCCGAAAGTAACAAAAAAAAAAAAAAAAAAAAAAAAAAAAACCGATTGAAATAAGCTTATGACATTTTAAAAAACTTTTGACGGGATATCGTGAAGTAACCTGTTCACATTTCACTATTGGTCAATAATTTCATGTTGAAAAATAAATTAAATGAGCTTGATTGACATGAAAATTCACTAGTCTTGAATCCTATTGAAAACTTGGGGAATATTTTGAATTTAAAATGATACGTTTTGCTAAAATTGATTCTTTAGTCACTGAAAAATGGTATAAAATGTCATAAAAATCTTGTTCCACAATGATGAATATCAAAAAGGAGACAGCCAAAAAAAAAAAAAATAAAAGTAGGGAATTTCTGCTAAAGAGGACATGCTTCTTACAAATGAATGTATTTAATGTATACAAAAACACAGAATTAAACATAGGCGTATTTTTTTAAATAGTTATATTTTTATTTTTGTCAAAATCATTTGCACACACATGTATATATATATGTATACACTGCTGGCCACACAAAATGCAACACCCTGAAGGAATCATGCAAACCTTGTGAAATTTACATCATGTGTTTGCGACGATGAGCTATGCAAATCATTAGCATTGCAGCGCAGACGCACATCACGGGTGACCGTAGCGCCACTCACAAGCGCTATATAAGGGATGAACAGATTGGCGATTTGAAGTACGGCAATTTTTTTTTCGTGCATTCTTTTTACGTAAGCTGTTTACCTATGCCTCGTGGAAGACATAGAGCGTCTTTTGACCAATTTTCTGAATTCGACCGAGGAAGAATAGTAGCCTATAGGTATTGCGGATTATCCTTCAGAGAAATCGTCAAAGTGTTGGACGAAACCAAGCAACTGTGATGCGGACCTGTGATCGCTGAATGCAGGAGGGACCGACGGACCAACGGGCCCGATCGCACCTATCTCGTTGCACCACTGCCCGTGATGACTGTCAGATTGTGCGCATGGCAGTGATGGATCGTGCAGTCACATCACGAACCATAACACAACAGATTCAGTCTGCTAAGCATCAATCGGTGTCCTCTCGTTCAATTCAACGTCGTTTGCAGCAGAGTGGAATGTCTTCAAGGCGTTCATTGATTTGTTTACCCTTGACTCGAAACCACAGGCGCTTGCGCCACTAAAGGTGCGATGAACGGCAGACATGGACAACGGAATGGAACGACATTGTGTTTACTTATGAATCCCGCTTCTGCCTGCAACATCACGATGGTCAGATTCGAGTTTGGAGACACCGTGGGGAGAGACTACTGAACTGTTGCGTTATGCATCGCCACACTGGTCCTGCACCCGGTATCATGGTTTGGGGTGGTATTGGATTTCACTCCCGTAACCCTCTAGTACGCATTACTGGTACACTGATCAGCCAGCGCTACATCTCTGAGGTGTTGGAGTCCGTGGTCCTCCCATACCTTCAGCGCTTGTCATCAGTCAAATTCCAACTGGATAATGCGTGACCACACGTAGCATGCAATGTTCAAGTGTTCTTCTTTACACATCAGATTGAATTGCTTCCTTGGCCTGTTTGTTTTCCCGATCTATCACCAATCGAAAACGTGTAGTCCATGCTTGCACAACAACTGGCCCGGGATACACCCCCCGATGCTACACCAGATCAACTTTAGCAATATGTGGAAGCCGCATGGACTGCTGTACCCCAAGGGTACATCCAAAGCCTCTTTGACTGTATGCCGAGGAGCGTGACAGCGGTTATAACCAACAATGGCGGCTACTCTAACTACAGATTTTGTCAACATCCACACTTCACAAGAGGCTGTAATTTTAATCGTTTGATCTTTGTACAACATGTTATCTGCCAAATAAATTTCGCTGTGATATCTCTAGTCCTTCTGGGTGTTGCATTTTGTGTGGCCAGCAGTGTTTACATGTGTGTGTATGTGTGTATAAATGTTTTTTTCTATATATATATATATATATATATATATATATATATATATATATATATATATATAATATGAAAACAGGATCATAAAAAGTACATTTCATAAACACCAAGCCTTTAAATTTAACTCAAAAAAAAAAAAAAAAAAAAAACCTGAGAGCGAGAAACAAATATTTAAGGAAATATTCAAAAATTAAATTTAAAAAATATTGTATTATAATAATAATTCAGTGATATGAAAAGTATATGATATTATTAACTAAAATTATTATAGAAACGAAAAATAAAAAAAAAATAAGGAAAAAGATGTATGAAGTTACAAATAAAGCATACAAAAGGTTTTTTAAGATAATTGAAGAATGACATTTTTTTTAAATGTATAAACCTTGAACAAAGAAAGAGAAAAAATTACTCTACAAAATTGTTTATTAATATTACATATATCTGAAATAATACTGAACAAATATAAATAGCAGGAACGCAAAATTTAAATCATAAATAAGTACAAACCTAGTAATGAAAAACAATGAAGACAAAGGAGAGAAAAACCAAAAATAAAATTAATTATAACACTTAATACAATTACGAAACTAGTCCTTGACGTATTAGCTGGTTAAACACATTTTAGAAGCAAAATAATCTGGAAAAAAATGTTATAAACCAATATGGAAATTCCATAAATTCAGAAAACTTGATGCAAAACATCACAATGTAATAGAAAAAAATAAATAAAAAAAAAAAAAAAAAAAAGAAAAATGCACAAAATAAATCAACGAAATTGAAAAAATAGTCATAAAATCTTACTTGGGACACCATGCATAGCAACAACATCACACTAATTTAACATTTATAAAATAAGATTTTTCCTTTTCCAACTATAATAGAATATGTAGTAATGCCCTATTTCATCGAAAAAGTGCATTAGTGCAGAAAATTTTCCAAAACTTTAAAATAAAAATAAAATTTGAAATAAAAAATGGAAATAAAAAAAGAATTTTTTTTTTAAAATACACGTACATAAAAAGAGAAAAAACAAATTGTAAATAATTTGATATAACAAATTTAAAAAAAAATTAACTGTGTAATTATTATGTTTATATTGACCTACAGAAAAATTCAAATGAGATTCTGCTTGCAAGCAAGTCTTTTAAATTTATCTAAATTAATGTAAATATTCTCTGTTTTATTAAAAAAAAAATTTTGTAGGATATACTTATAAATTTTGTTGCTAAAAGTATTCCAGCTGAAAGGATTACCCATTAAATGTACCTTATGAATCATAAAAGAGAAAAGTTCACTTTTATCATACACATTACTAAAAAATATTATCGCCTATTTTTTTTTAAGTATGTAAATATTACGATTCTTTGAATTAAAATTAGCTTAGAATAAATTTAAGATACTACTTTTGATAAAGGACAAGAAATGTTTAACATTTTATTATTATTAATTTGAAAGAAAATAACATCATCAATATGTCCAAACATTCTACAATTATTTTAATAAAACATGTCTTCAAAAAATGTAAAACATTGACTTAACAGCTGTTGGTAGACTCACCTTGTGGTATACCTTTCCTGGGTTTGCAAATTTCATTATATATATATATATATATATATATATATATATATAATAAACACTATTTCTATTACTTATTTGTTATTAACTTATTAACACATATTAACTTATTATTAACTTATTAACACTATTTCTATTAATTATTATTGATTTATCTCTGTTTTAATATGATCCAAGAGATAGCCATTTTTTTTTTCTTCATAAGGCTGATTTATTCTAATACGATAAAATATACTACGTTAGTATCCTTTAACCCCTTTTCAAAAAATAACATAAATGCAGTTGTGACCTACTTTACTTATAGTTCTAAGTCGATACAAAAATAATGTCGCATAAACTCTTTGGATTTTAATAAGAATTTTTTCCCCTCTAACTATTTTCCAAGCTGCGTTCTGTTAGACACTACATAAACAAAAGATTCTTGGGGAGTAGGGTTTGAAATACGCAGATTCCTGGGAATCAGCACATTTAATGGTTTAGATTTGGAGGTATCACGTGTGAATTGTTAACAAAATGTTTCCCAATGCTATACCTTAAATTTAATCATTTTAATATTGTTATAATTTTACAACAATTTCATCATTAGAAAGTGCATAACAGGTCAATTGAAAAGTCCTCGACCTGACACATATATGTCGCTACTAGAATTAAATCCATATGTGTTTTAGTTAGCCCTAACCCTCTAAAGATGCGTGAATAAATTTGACAGCTGTCGGATCATTAGTTTGTGAATTATAGTATTTTGAGTGAAGCAACTTTTGTTATTGTGAAAAAAATGGATAAAAAGGTATTTCGCGTGTTGATAAAATATTTCTTTTTGAAGGGAAAAAATGCAGTTCAAACAAAAACTTGGCTTGATGCCGAGTTTCCGGACACTGCCCCAGGAAAATCAACCATCAAGGATTGGTATGCTATGTTTAGACGTAGTGAAATGAGCACCGAAGACGGTGAACGCAGTGGATTCCCAAAAGAGGTTGTTACCGACGAAAACATTAAAAAAAATCCACAAAATGATTTTGAATGAGCGTAAATTGAAATTGAATGAAATAGCAGACACTCTAAAGATATCAACTGAATGTGTACATCATATCATTCACGAATATTTGGGTATGAGAAAGCTCTGTGCAAAGTGGGTGCCTCGCGAGCTCACTTTTGACCAAAAACAACGACGAGTTGATGATTCGGAGCAGTGCTCCATCATTTCACTCCGAAGTCCAATCGACAGTCATCCGAGTGGACTGCACCCGCTCTAAAGCGTGGGAAAACGCAACAGTTGGCTGGCAAGGTTATGGCGTCTGTATTTCGGAATGCGCATGGAATAATTTTCATTAACTACCTTGAAAAAGGAAGGACCATCAACAGCGACTATTGCATAGCGTTATTGGACCGTTTGAAGGACGAAATCGCCGAAAAACGGCCGCATTTAAAGAAAAAGAAAGTGCTGCTTCACCAAGTCAATGCACCGTGTCACAAGTCAGTGAAAACGGTGGCAAAAATCCATGAATAGTTCTTCCAATTGCTTCCTCATCCAGCATATTCTCCAGATCTGGCCCCCAGCGACTATTTACTGTCCTCAGATCTCAAAAGAATGCTCACTGGGAAGAAATTTTCGTCGAATGAAGAGGTGATCGCCGAAACTGAGGCCTATTTTGAAGCAAAGGACAAATCTTACTACGAAAATGGTATCGAAAAGTTGGAGGGTCGCTATAATCAGAGTATCACCCTCGAAGGGAATTATGTTGATTAAAAGAACCTAATTTTGCCAAAAAAATGTGTTTTACTATGGTAGGCCGGGGACTTTTCAATTGACCTGTTAGCTCCAGCTTGTAACATATACATTTAAACAAACAAACATATACACTGTTGTCTTAAAATAATCATAATTAGTTATTATATGAATAATGATGGAAATCTAAGTTGGGCTGGAGGGAAACGGGATATTTTAGTTTATAAAGTCTATAAAATAAGAAAATATATAAAAAAAACCCATACTGTTGACTTTTATTATTCCAAAAATCATGCGAAAGAGAATTGGGCATAAAATAATTTCACTCTTTAGTTAAAGACAAATGAAACAAAAAAGATGATGCTACAGTTTAATAAGATGTGTGATCACCTCTGACAATTAGGCACGCTAACCAACAGTTTCTCATAATTATTTTAAATCTGTGGATAAATGGTGGCTTCAAATATTTCCCAACATCATGAAGAGTCATTTTTCAGTTCTGGAACTGAGTTTTATAAGTACGGAAGGGATGGAAGCTTTTTTCGTAACATGTCTTACACTTTCTCGATATGATTCAGATCAGATGAATCAGCAAGGCATGTCATGCGTTGTAAATTTTCTGTTCCTATGAAATTTTGTTCAGCCTTTTATGGTGAAAAGGAGAGTTATAATCCATAAATATATATAGTACTAACCTGCATCACTTTGAGATAGGGGAACATGAAGCTACGTCTCTGTATTTTTCAGCAGTCATAAATCTGGTCTCAAAATTATGGAGGTTAATTTGGCCACCTAATCTAATATCTACTTATGCAATAGCTCCTCTTAAAGGAAAACGAAGTCTTTATATGATATTTCCCAAGTAAAAATAAGTTACTCTTTCCCACCATATTGTTTAACTGGAACATTCAGAATTCAGACAAAAGCGAGATTCTCACTGAACATTACATTCAACCACTGTCCCAAACTTTTAGATCATTTACGCATAGATGTGAGGGTAATACAAACTTTTGGTCATCTGGCACAGAGACCAGAATGATTGAGTTTCCTCCATACATTTCGTCTGAAAACTCGTAAAGGCTGTGAGTGCTGCAGTTCTTTTGCATAACTGATTTTCTGACGTCACATGGGTAATGCCAGGTATCGGATTCGGAGAAGGGCTGTAACTTTTTGTCCAACAAGAACTGGACATCATATTAACTTTTCCGATATTTCGAAATTTCTGCCACAGTATTGAGATCACACATAAAGGACATTCAGAATTCGAAAAAGTTCGGTTTGAGTTCTTCCGAATTCGAGAGATTCGATAATTCCTTCTTTCGCTAACATAATGTTCGATTGTCATCATTCGTTCTCTTTTATTGTTAACAACATTTGCTATATACATGAATTACTTGAACTTCTGTTTTTCCGCATGAAGATATTGATCACATTTTTTTTTGTTTAATACCAGAGATTTATCGTCAACATATGATTCTCGTCAAGTTATTTCCATCAAATTCATTAAGATTTTTTTGCAGTATTTTTTGCATATATTGTATACCTATATATATTAGTATCTTTTCGATACCAATTTATACAGGGATACAATAATTGTGATTTTAAACACTTTTCTTGAGATGTGGTTTTCTTAGCAGGAAGTTTTGAATCCAAAACACATACTAACCGCTCATTTACAAATCAATTGAAAAGTCCCCGGCCTACCATAATAAAACACATTTTTTTGGCAAAATTAGTTTTTTTTATTCAGTATAATTCCTTCTAGGGTGATACACTGATTATAGCTACCCTCCAACTTTTCGATACCATTTTCGTAGTAAGATTTGTCCTTTGCTTCAAAATAGGCTTCAGCTTCGGCGATCACCTCTTCATTCGACGAAAATTTCTTCCCAGCGAGCATTCTTTTGAGATCTGAGAACAGGAAATAGTCGCTGGGGGCCAGATGTGGAGAATATGCTGGATTAGGAAGCAATTGGAAGCCCTATTCATGGAATTTTACCATCGTTTTCACTGACTTGTGACACGGTGCATTGTCTTGGTGAAGCAGCGCTTTCTTTTTCATTAAATGCAGCCGTTTTTCGGCGATTTCGTCCTTCAAACGGTCCAATAACGCTATGTAATAGTCACTGTTTATGGTCCTTCCTTTTTCAAGGTAGTCAATGAAAATTATTCCATGCGCATCCCAAAATACAAACGCCATAATCTTGCCAGCCGACTGTTGCGTTTTCCCACGCTTTGGAGTGGGTTGATCGTGTGCAGTCCACTCGGATGACAGTCGATTGGACTTCGAAGTGAAATGATGGAGCCATTATTCATCCATTGTCACATATCGACGTAAAAACTCGGGTTTATTACGCTTGATCATCTTCAAACACTGCTCCGAATCATCAACTCGTCTTTGTTTTTGGTCAAAAGTGAGCTCGCGCGGCACCCACTTTGCACAGAGCTTTCTCATACCCAAATATTCGTGAATGATATGATGTACACATTCAGTTGATATCTTTAGAGTGTCTGCTATTTCATTCAATTTCAATTTACGGTCATTCAAAATCATTTTGTGGATTTTTTTAATGTTTCCGTCAGTAACAACCTCTTTTGGGCGTCCACTGCGTTCACCGTCTTCGGTGCGCATTTCACTACGTCTAAACTTAGCATACCAATCCTTGATGGTTGAATATCCTGGGGCAGTGTCCGGAAACTCGGCATCAAGCCAAGGTTTTGCTTCAACTGTATTTCTTCCCTTCAAAAAGCAATATTTTATCAACATGCGAAATTCCTTTTTATCCATTTTTTTTCACAATAACAAAAGTTGCTTCACTCATAATGCTATAATTCACAAACTAATGATGCGACAGCTGTCAAATTTATACACGCATCTTTTTGATTTTTACACCCTATATATATACAGAACCCTATATATAGGGATTTTATCAAAGGAAATCTAATTCAACGATATATTCTTCATTTTCGAATTAATTTTATATATATTCTTTTAAGGACAAAGACACAGTTTTTTTGCAATTGTATTATTATATTTCTGATCAAATAAATTAAGTATTAAAATATTTAAGTAAGAGAAATGTTTGTTTGATGAACTATATAGAGAACTTTTTAATAATAAGAAGTTATTATTAAAATAATAATATTCTACTAATATTTAAAAAGATTTCTTGTATTTATATATTACTTGCATATAAAAATTTTTCTTTCATATTCGTTATCTGATTAAACGTAAAGGTTTGGCGATTTAGTTTTCTCTTCAAAGCCGTTTCTTTCATTTGAACGCGGTCCGAAATAAGGAAATTTGTCGCCAGTAGCCTGTGAAAATATATTCAATGAAATGAATTCAAAGCTGAAATGAAAAATTGCTTTTCAATTGAAAAACGTTGGTGTCGGGGCTTAAGATAAACTTATAAATATTCTAAAAGATTTTGATACGACTGACACTTTATATAATGGAATTAGAAATGTATTGGTATTTCTGTACACGCATCCAAAGTTTGTTATAAATGCGTATTATTTACACTTTGAGTAAAGAAAATGGGTGTCAGTTGTAAGACTCATACGTTGATCCTATAGATTAATGTAATTGGGGTGCTTTAGCGATTCACAAATGTAAAGTTCAAAGGCTCAATGTGTCTTAATGGTACCATTAGTGAAAAGGTATTTCTCAATTAGCATACATACAGAGAATTTAGCTCCAAGTTAATTGAAAAGCACTCTAATGCATACTATTCAGTCGAAGTTCTCTATAATCGTCCTTTATACATCTCAAAGATGGATTCATAGCTTGTTTAAGAGAATGTTACTTGAACTTAAATTGAAAATTTGCTTTTAAGTTAGTGTAGAAATCGTTTACTGTGCAATTGCTGCGAGAGAATAAAAGGTGTTTGAAAATGAATACGTTTGATGCCATTTACACTTCAATCAGAAGTGCAATCAAATACAAAATAATAATTTATCAAATTTGAATACTTTTAGAAAATATTGAAACTCGCGGCGTAAATAGTAACTGTTGAAACTATTGGTTAATTTTGAATTCTATGCGGATACTTTATATTTCATTAATTATATTTACAGAGAAACTATTCCTGTTTTGTTATTTTTATTAAGTGTATTTAAAACAATATGCTACTGTAATACACACACTTATATAAAGTAATGATTTCACTTAAATTTTCTTTAATTTTCCAATTTTTCCTTTACTTTAACGAGTCTAGTGGGAATCTCGCATCATTTTCTGATACAAATACATTTCAGCCTCTGACATACGCGAGCAGATGCTATAAATCTGTGCTAATCCGGTTTCTTCCTGTTTCACATCAGTAGAGACATTTCCCTTTTGATCTTTTATCTGCTGCTAAAATACATATAGACCCTCAATCTAATACCACGTGATCGGAAGAATACTTGAATATAAATTTCAAGCAGGGAACGTGTGTGTCTCATTTGTTTTAGCCGCATAAGTAAAAAGTGATTTCCGCAATTTGCATGATGTAACTATTGTCGTACTTCTTCTTTATTATTGAAAACGAGTAGACATAAATTGTGCTGCGGTCACCTCTATCATGGTTTAACTGCCAATCTCTCATTGTATATGAGGTGTGGATATTAAATAACGACACTGATGCTGCTACAGTAGCAATACTCACGCGCCAAACGCCAGCGACCAAATGCTGTTTAACGTGAAACTGCCTCTTTCGAATGCAGTGTCTCTCGCGTTTTTTGAACAGTCTCGCGTTTTGTAGCTGTCGCTTTCGTTCGCACTAAAATTATTTTTTGTTTCGCATAAAAAAATGATTAGTATAACAATATAGCCACGGAACTTTGTGAAACTTCACATGGTACTTAGAAAAACCTATATTGAAACTTATAGTTTATAGAAAGAAATACATGACAATGAATGTTTATGGCGTACACATGCTTTTTTTTTGTGTAGGTTGCGCGTTTTCAATATGCCTGAAAAGACGCTGAAGGTTATTCACACCCAGGTCACGATCTACTACAAAAATGATTATAATATCGAAAACATCGGTAATCTGGTTTTCTCTGATTATCAGTTAAATGTTCAAGCAATTGCAGAGACAGTAGAAATTGACAATGAATCCGTATGGCAAATTTTACATAATAATTGTAACATGCAAAATGTGCGTGTCAAAAGGGCCTTAAAATTCTCACATTTGAAC
The DNA here is from genome assembly GCA_019974015.1 of Nephila pilipes. Classification (NCBI taxonomy): domain Eukaryota; kingdom Metazoa; phylum Arthropoda; class Arachnida; order Araneae; family Nephilidae; genus Nephila; species Nephila pilipes. Next base: position 106,257 of record BMAW01115814.1, on the reverse strand, counting down.
AACACAAAGTTCATAAAAATGTTTGTGCTGACACTTAAAATGCCATTGAATATGATCCAAACTTATTGAAAAGGAGAATAACGAGCGAAGATAGTGGTTTTCATTACTTAAGATCCTGATACAAAAATCCCATTCATGCCCTAGAAGATTCCATCTTCACCATAACCAAAAAAGCTCGAATGAGCAAATCAAAATTCTAAGCAATGATGATTTATTTTTAGATATTCATGAGATTGTGTACCTTCAATGAATTCCTGAAGGTGAAACTGATAATAAACGTTATTACCTTCACGTTCTTCCTGAACATAGTAAAAAATAAAGACGAAATGACCGGCATTATGGAAGGACAAGTCACAGTTTCTCCACCAATACAATGCACCGCCTCATTCCACATTATCTGTTATATGGTTTCTAACCAATTATAGCATTACAGAGTTAGATTTTCATTCTTATTTGCAAGATCTCGTGGAATGTGACTTCTATCTGTTTCCTGAGTTGAAATCTACATTAAAAGGAACAAGATTTGAGTTGTTGAAGCTGTGAAAGAGAAAAAAGTTGAAGATGACCACAGCTGAAGAAGCTGAGAGAAGAAGGCTTCCAGTGCTGTTTTGAACAATGGAAGATTCGCACGGAGAGCTATAGGGCTAAAGGAGGGGCGTATATTGCAGATGATAAGAAATAAATATGTATGATATCAAAATAAAGTGTTTTACAGCTCCAGTCATGGTATTTAATACCACGAATGAATGGAAACATTGCTTAAATGTGAATAGATTTTTTGTAAATATTTGATATATAAATTGTTAATAATATACAATATTACTGTATTATTTATGCTAAAATGTTTTAAGTAGCGATTAAACATAGTTTGTTTCAGAAAAAAAAGTACCGGGTTAAAAGTTAATATTAATATTAGCATTTTCTTGCGCTTTTTTAATAACAAACTCCTAACTTTTTTTAAGAACTTCAAAAGCTGACATACAATAAAATTACGGAAACGATTGTTGAATTCTCTCCCATTTTGCTAGGTAAAGCAATGTAATTTAAATAAAGCAAATATTCGAAAATTTTATAAGCATCTTTTTTTTTTGAGAAGTGTAAATTTATCTTATTTTCATGTGTCTAAATGCTGTTTACAAATATTTATTTTACACACATATGAAACGCACAAGCACATGAGTAAAATTGACAATTCTTATTTAATTATATACTAAAACGCTTGAACACTAACACTATGATCTATTTTTTAATATGTTATCTACGTTCAGAGAGTTATTGTTTGTTACATCGGGCTTAAAATAACTAAAATTACTGTTAAAACCTTGAATTCGATGCAAATGTATCACATACACTAAAAGTTTTGAAAGTCTTAAATATATTACAATTAAATTCGAATCGAAGAACGCAGTTATTATTTGTATGATAGGTGTTAAAAAGGGTTTTTTTGTTGACAAAAAAAGTACTTTAATGAATGTAATTTGTGTCTTACAACGGTTCTGTAATACTTCCCGAGCTCGCTGTGACTTACATCTTAATATTAGCCAACAGAAAAGTTTTAGAATACCAGAACCAATCTAACGTTGAAAGTAAAATTCGTGAATTCTCAAAATGTTAATAAGAACAAAACATTGAGAATGGATATTTTAACAGGAAAATAATAAATTGCAGAATTCGAAACTCTTGGTTTTCATAAGGCTTTTACTGAAATAACAGAATTTTTTTTTTTTCATACAAAACGAATATGTTTATTCAATAATAAATTATCATATTTATTCTTTTCACAATGAAAAATAAAATGCTTTTTGCTTTCATTTTGTTTTGTTTTTATTTTATTACTTTTAATATTACCCTCTGAAAAACAAACTATTTACATAAGTAATACAAAATATTAGAGTAATGCAATTTGTGGTTACTTCGAATAGCAAAAGCAATAACATTAACTTATGAAATAATAGGTTTTTGAATTTATAAATACTTTAATTTCTCTGAATACTTAAATAAAATTATAAACAGATCAAAAGTGTAAGAAATACCTTCAGAGACTTAAAATACTTGAAATTTTTTTTTTTGAATGCAAGTTATTCGAATTAAAAATTATGGTAATGTATACATTATTATATAAGTTTTCAATATTTATTACAAATTTTGAAATATTGTATGATTCTATTATAGTTGTTAGGGAAATAGTGTATTTTTTTCTTCACCTTATTGACAATAGTATATTAAAAAAAAATAAAATTAATACAAAATTGTTTGGCTTAAAATCTATAAGTACTCTTTATCTTAAACATTTATATTATAAGAATGATATCGTAAAAAAAACCCGAATATTAATTCATTCATAAAAACTTTGGATGCTTCTGGAATCCTATGAGTTTGTCTACTTGAAGTTTAAGGGTTAATAAAAGAAATAATGTAATTATACATAAAGTAGAAAAACTCTATGCCGCAAGATATTTCTTCAGCAGAAAGTATAGCATTAGACAGAAATTATACATAGTAAATTTTATCTATTTTTTATAGCAAGCCTACAATATTTATTTAAAGCCATTTAATAACAAATAAATTTTCTTATAAGAAGATTTTTCATCCTAAATGCTGTTATAAATACTATTTTATTTTAAAATGTTTTTCACAACGTAATCCATTTCTGAAATAATTTTGATTCAATTCAAACCTTGAAAAAAAAATCATATGCATTCAGAGTTACACGGGCTCAATCAGTTTCCCTTTAATAAATGGGAATTTGAATACTCGTTGGCATATAATCAATGACATATAAAGGTGATATGTTCGCAATCAATTATAAACGTCTGTGATTGATTGAGGAAATATTTAAGGTCCTCTTAGGATTTAGGGAGAGTGATTACTTAGTCATTACGTGCAATCATCATTTAATGCAAATAGTAACTGTTTCCAATTGCTATACAGTGATTGGTTGCTACAAGGCGTAATTGTTCGAGATTTACAATCAATTTATTTGTTCATATTAAGGTATTATTTTCAATGAATATTTTTAATTACTCGAATTCATGGAAAATCATTGATTTTTTGAGGAATAATATTTAATATAATTTGAAATGCTATTTTCATAAAATTAATTTTGGATCATCAATTGTAGAATTGAGGTAGAATTGTATTCAAAATAACAAATTAACGCTTTATTAAGGTAATATTTTGTTTCAAATATTATATAAAATTCTTCAAATGCATTAATATAATTAAATAAATATTTTCAATTATAAATATTATAGTGCTAAATTATTTTAATTAGAACTAAAGGGAAAAGTATAAGTTTCAAAATTTTCTTTCATCATTTCCTTTAAAAATGCTATCGTAAGCGAATTGCCTAGTTTTAAAATTTTACATACTTTTCGTTTACAGAGGTAAAATGATTAGAAGCCCATATTATTTTAATTTTATAAATAAAAATTTCATTAATATTTTAGTGGTTTGAAAGCGAAATGCGATTCAATTGTGCTGTAATAAGGCAATTTTTATGTAAAAAATACGTAAAAACCTAACATTTACCTCTTATAATTATATTTAATTCATACCAACATTTCGAGAACATTTCAAACAATTGGAAACAGTTATTCATTAATAAATATCAGTACTGCTTTACAAAATGCATATTTTAATTTGAAATATTAAATTTTGTTCATGGTTTTTATAATAAATCAACATTAGATATATAAAGTGACCATACAATTTGATGAAATGGCATTTTTTTTAAAAAAAATTCTTTCTTAATTCTTACTTGTTGAAAAGTTGTCACAAAATCTATATATATATACAGAGAGATTTATATATATATATATATATATATATATATATATATATATATATGTACAGAGAGAAATATATATATACAGAGAGATTTATATATATATATATACAGAGAGAAATATATATATATATATATAAACACCTTAAGTAAAATCTTCATGACTTAACATTTTCAAAGACTTGTGGTAACGGTAATGGTAACGGCGAAACGGCGAAAATTACGAGGTACCTATTAAAATATTAATTTTAGCATCTTATGATAATTAATATAAATTTAATATCATAATTTAATAAGTTTTCAAATTGAGAATTAGCTATCTAAAATTAGAATCAAGGCAACAAAAGCATGGGTATTCGACTCAGTGAGGAGCTGCCGTAACAAACTTGGAGAATAAGTTATGAAAGCTCGGATTGCCATTAGACGCTGTGGCTGTAAGCTAAGGAGCGTAATATAGCAATAGGCGGAGAAGCGATAAAGGGGCGGGACTTCAGTTCAAAGACGAAATCGTCTTTGAAAACACTGACATCCACGGGGAATAGTGAGGATTTAAAAAGAGGATTAAACAATTAAAATTGAATGAAATTATTTAGAAGTGCCGTTCGGATATCAATTTAAAGGTGTATATTGCTATTGTAAAGAGAAAACTTTAAAACGTTAGGAGAATAAGGTTGAAAAGAAAGAATTAACGTTGGATACTACAGATCCCCTAGCGACGCCTGGTGGTCAAAACAGTTCAAAGACTTATGTTATTTAAAATAATACGGGAACCATGACCCTAGGTTACCCTATAGATTTTTTCTCTCCCATTGAACTTAACGTTTTTGATAAACTCGGATGACATGCACCTGAATTAGCCTAACGATCCTTTTTCAGTTTCAACCTTTATTGTCAGTGAAACTTTGCATTTGCGCTTATTTTTCAAACGCTTAGACCATAGTCATACCGTGTTCATGCCACTACTGGCTCATGTATTATTAAATTCCATCATCGTTCACTGACACTTATAACCTAACACTTATGTTTATAATCCGATTTTACAATCATTGTTGTGTCTAAAACTACATGCATCTTCTTTGCAGCATTCACATTTCGACTAAGTGTTATTCATTTACAACGCACTTGAGACATCGCGCAACCAGTTGGACGATCCGACGGGAAAGAATGTCGGTGATTTTTATCGACTCCAGGCTTGAACGGCGTCTTTTATATATATTATAATCAGAGCGTAAGTGATGCATCTTTCAGTGTTCTTTAATCTTTAAAAAAGTTGAAAGCCTCAAGGTCGGTGCAGAGATTCTTGCTGCCTTTACCTTCATAAGGTTCGCCATATTATCCGAACACCAATCACATCTATGAACGAAGAAATCAATGCATTAGTTGTTAATGCGCGATACTTTTAGATACCATAAACATTGTGAAGTTTGTGTCACAAATTAAAACATATTACTACCTTGGAGTCAATGTTATTAATTAAGCCATTTTTGTCATAAATAAATTTAAATGCATTGATGTAACATTAAAAACAAAAATAATAAAATCATATTATAGCGAAGATCAATAGAAGGGGAAGAAAATATTTTTGATAATGTGTTGCTGTTTTTTTTTTATTTTTCTGTATTAACTAATGCAATTTTATTTCACTTCATCGTGAGAAATATAATAATTTCTTTCAATAATTCAATAATTCTCCCTTTTTTAGTTTTCTTCTACTCACATTGTATGTCTGAATCAAAATTTTAAAAGCTTTTTTCTCACATTTTAAATTACTCAATTGAGCTGCAATGTTCTACAAACGATTGGTTTGGATGAAAATACGATAATTTAATTGAAGTTATGAAAAATAATTAATTAAAATTAATTATTTAATGAATTAAATTGTACGCCAAGTTCCTCGCCAAGTCGCCAGATCCATTGCTTAGTTAACAAATTTTGAACGTATTTGTTTTAAATAGTAAATTACATGAACGTCAAATAATAAAATAAATTATTAAAACTAATTATTGAAATCGATAATTATAATTATCGATTTGACTCCACGTTCCTATTGCTCTTAAAATTGAAGATATAATAAATTATTTTAGGCAAAATAAGGAGTTTAAAAAAAAACCCATGTTTAAAAAATTCTATTTTTACTTGTGTGATTATCCTTTTGCAACAAAATATAAATAATTGTGTCGATTAACAGATATCATCACATAATTGCATTGACATTTATTGAAAGAATTCACACATTGAAGCCACTCAAATTCCTCCTTTTTTTATCTTAAATATTGCGTTATTTTTTTTTCCTCTCATAAATGTTACCTTATAGCAGCATTTTTTGTTACAATGGAAAATGAAATGGGGACATTTCATAAATTTTTTTGTCAGATTTTTTTTTTTTAAACTCCTTAACATATAACTGAAATTATATAAAATTGATATGTTCCAAATTATATTTATTTGAAACCAATAACGTTTTTAATATAAATAAAATACCAAGTTACACCATGTCCAAAAGAGTTTCTAATGATATTAACCTATTCAGTTTGTTTGAATTAGTACTCCTTATTAATCTTTTCTCCCACCTAGTCCAATTAAATGTTCACAGTACATTTAATTCCACCATATACTTGTTACACCTTATTTGCATTATTTGCGATACGTTTCTTAGTTCCACATGAACTACATGATTTCTTAAGATTTTAAATTGTTGTACTTGAGAATTTTTTATTTTTTTTATTTTTTTGATTCAGGATATATATAGCTGTGTGATTTAGCAACCCTCAGGGCACCACTTTCATGCATCAGAATCCTCATACTATAAGCCCATAAAGCATTAAGTGCTAGTAGGAAATGTTTGATAGCTCAAGTACATGATTCCTAGAGTGTAATGAAGCTTTTTGGGTGAGCTTGAGGAGTAATAAATTAGGAAATCAATAAGTCAATCGTCAATTTCGGCATTTAATAAGACCTGCTATATATATTTATTTTTATTCCAACTATATATCTTCAGCGAATCTCTAGGGGTTAGTTCTAAATACGTTAAAGGCTTTTGGTAAAATTATTCGAGTAAAAAAGAGTTATATTTTGAAGGTGAAATCCGTTAATTGTTCGGATGGGGAAAATTTGTTGCTCCTAGAACGATGAGTGCCAGGACATATTGCAGTTATCCTGATTCAGTTTCTTCAAACTGTAATACTATATTAATTCTTTTTTATTTCAATTTATACTAAAATGGTGAATTATACATGAGATTAACTCATTACATAAAATAATTCTTTAAATATCTCTTTTTCTGAACGAAACATATGTACTAATATGATGTGAAAATAATAAATTTAATTAATATTGTCATTAATTTTTACCGTCTGTTTATTTTTTCCTCAAATGTTATTCCAAAAAGTTTCAATTTTATAAAATAATGGGCTGTTATGTATTTATTACATGTGATATAAAAATAATTTGGCTAATTATGCTATTGTAGAAAGGAAAAAAATTAATCTGCCAATTATTATTTAAGAAATGTTTTCACCATAAACATATAAATCAGTAGCGAATAATTGAAAGGCTTTATTATAAAAAATGTGCCTGCATTTTAGCATAATATTTTAGTATATAGAGTTATTTAAGTGCAATGTTAATTATATATATATATATATATATATATATATGAACTATACCTAAATTATATTTAAGGGTAATTAAGTAAATAAAATGTATTAAAATATCACATTAAATCTTTTATAATGGTATTAATTAACTGTGGTAGATAGCTAATATCTTTGTGAAATAATTTACTTTTATCAAAATTTTAATCCATTTTTATTTGATTATTTTCACCGTTACTTTTTAAGGAAGTCAATCAATTTCTGTAATTGTCTATGGTAGAATGATTTTAAAGTCTTGTGATAAATAATTTTTTTTATTTTATCCATATCCGGATTAAAGTTTTCATTTTGATGCGGTATTATCAAAAGAAATAAAGTTTGTTTTATCCTAATTTTATTATGTAGAGCTATTCTTTAACATACCATCAAACCATCGAACTAATTGACTTTTCACATGGAAGTCTAGTAAATGGACGCCAACAAATTAATCGCTTGACTTAAAATCCTAATGAAAAAGCTTTCAATTTAAAATTTGTAAGTTAATTTTAATATTTATATAAAAGTTATTATACCTTCAAAAGAACTCATTTACTGAGCCTTAAGCTTATTTTATCTTCAAAATATTTAAGCATTAATTATTTTATTTAAATAAAAAAAAGTGATCAACCAATTGTGATCTAACCAGAGAAAAAATTGAATATTATAACCCCACCTCATTCATTAAATCCTTGTAATGTACAAAAGCGATGTTAACTTAGTGGACAAATAAAGCAATATATTCTGCAACAAAGTCAAGTTAATTTTCAGAAAATAAAATTATAAGTAAACTTAAAATAATAAAGTAAACAATACATTATTGAACGTGAATCATAAATATTATGTTCAGGTATTAACATTAAAGCAAGGTATGAAATATTAGAATAAATATAATCATGATAATTAAAGTTATGATAATTAATTAATACTATTACAATTAAAATGTTACAATTGTTGCCATAAAACAAAAATAAAATAAATGTTTCCTATGCATCTATTTTGAACAAATAATTGCTAGCAAAAAATATTTTTATAGGACAAAAGAATTAAAATTCGAAATAACGTATAAGAAATAAAGATTTTATTTTTAGAAGAAACTGATTAAAACCATAAAAAATGTCAGTTAGCACTTGAAATAAAATGCCAAACCTACAATCATTCCAAACGTAATTATAATGAAAATTAACCAATGTTACTATGTTCATTATGGAGTTTTCCGTCTTAAATTAAGTTAATGTATGTTTTAATTATATGCATGGGCACAAAATGTAGTTATTTAAATTGTTACCTAATTATATTAATGTCAAAATTATGCTGAACTGTGAGAAGATTTGAACTGTATTCTGTAGGTAATGATTTGATTACAGATCAAGTGAGGATGTTCAATTATTGATATTGAGAACAACATGGTTTGTAGTTAGACATAATTGGAAAATTGCAGAAACCAATTTAACTGTTGCGGTGTTGACTATAACAGCACAAACGATGCAAACGATTAACGTGCTACTGAAGGTCTAGAGTTTAGATTAAAAATGTATAACATTGATTAATAGGCTCTTAGAATACAGATTATTATGAAATATAAATATACATTATCTTTGTTTAGAGCATAAGTTCTCAATCTTTCTTGTCTTACAGCCCTTTTTTTTCAAAAAAATGATTAATCAAAATTTTTGAAATCAAAAGAAATAATGAAAACATTCTTGAAATCAATGATGCACACCAGAATTTTAAATCTGCTTTGGCTAATATTAAACATTTTCAAACATAAATTCTATTGTGCCCCTCTAATATAATGTATTAATCTAATATAATATCATAACCCTCTAATATAATATCATTCAGAAAAAATCCGTTAAAAAGTTTTTTATTTTAAAATATTCCATCTTGACAAAAAAAAAAAAAAAAAAAAAGAATGAAATTGGCTAATTTAATTTTAACATTTTCTAAAGTTTTTTTCCCTGTTAAGTTCTCGAAAAAGTAAATTATTTTAAATGAACAACAAGTAGCTTAAAATAAACACATTTTCAAGTTCCTGGCTCCATAGAAGAAATTACTAATAAAAAAAGAAATTACCTTCCTCAAATTCTTAATGGAATTTTATTTCGCACGCAAAAACTTTTTAAATTGCAAAATTGTTGGTAACTACAACAACAAAAATAATAAAATAGACGATTCTGCTGTAAAAATTAATTTAAAATTAAATATTAAAATAAGGCTAAGCCATTAATTATTAAAACAGATAATAATATACTGTTCAAATATTGAAATAAAAGCAGACGATAAAATATCTTTCGAATGTAAATATACCTTAATAAAAATATATGTAATTATTATAACCATAGTATATTATAATACGAATCTTTTGAGCCTAACATAATGTATGCTTTATTTTATTTCTACGCATTTTTGTTGATGTTATTTTCTCAAGACAACATGTAAGTTTATGTTAAAAAAAATCATGGATTCCCGCTCCTGAAATAAGTAATATAACACTGAACGTTCCAAAATTTAGAGACATTGCAGAATTTTTCAAACATTGATTGAATAGCGCAATATGTTATTAATTCCATTTATCATATTATATTATATCTTGAAAAGAAAAAAAAAGAACAATGGATAGTTCTAGTCAAAAGTTCATGTACAAATCAAAAAAGGTATTTGGAACAAAGGAATAAAGTACCAACATTCAATATGGGCTAATTTTCCTGGAATTTTATTAATAACTAATAGTCGAAACATGTGTTGGATTAATTTTTAACAAGGTTTTCAGCAATTTCTTGCAATTCTTACCCAAGTGAGTGGTATTTGGCTCTCATCTTTCCTAAATTTCCATTAGACAAAAATGTTCCTTTAGATCTCTTCAACAACCACTGGGGGACGAAAATGATGGATTTGAGACCAATGGCTTTGATGAAATGTTGTGATGAACCTTTATCATTATTATACTCTACAATCATCTTCAACTGCAATTAATAGCCTTCAAGTTCATGATACCCAATTGAATAAACTTATGATTTATGTGTAATAAATAAATTTTAAGAGCTCTCGAATTAACCACCTTCACAAAACACATTCAAAATTTATCCACAAACTTCTTTAACCTTTCAATGGTTATGAATGAACTCAGCTCGTCAACCAAATAGCGTGCCATAATGGACAATGAGGAGTTCAGCTTGGCCGAAGTTTTTCGACCCAAATGGTTCCATCTAAACCCTACTCGGACAGCAAAACTTTCCCCCAATGGACGCTGACGAGACGAGTTCGTCCACGTATCCTGCGTTATCCACAATATATGCTGGCAAAATTTAGTTAATTTGATAGCGTACAGATGTCGGTACAGGCAATGTAATTTTTTTCACATTTAAAGGAAAAAGTTTGTCATCCAATTGTTTATCTAGTTATTTTTCAAGGGTAATTTGGTGGGAATTTGTTACTGAAAAGTGGCGCATTTATTGCAAAGACTGTAATACTCCATTTTGAGCGATTCCATGTTTTAAAGTGTATAGCGTACAGAAATTTCGGTAAATATTAAAATTAAAAAAATTATAAAGCTTAAAAATGCTTATTCATTAGTATTATTACGTATTAATTACATGTTATTAAAATATCTAAATTATTTATTTAGATATTTTGTTTCAATGTTTTATAAACTAATATTTATGATATGTAACATTTACTGAATTGCTTAAAAAGGCGAGTGAAATTGTTGTAAATATTATATAAATATACTGCATATAATTGTTTAAAAACTCTATATCTTACGAACTGACATTTACTGAAATGTTTAAAAGTGCGAGTTACAATCGGTGTAAATATTACATTAATGTACCACAAATAATTGTTTAAAAACTCAATATTTTAGAAACTAGAATTTGTAATATTTATCATTTAAGATTTATTTAATGGTTTAAGTGTTACAAGTGGTGTGCATATTGCATTAATGTACAGCAAATAATGGCTTAAAAATTAATATCTTTAAAACTCATATAAGAAATATTTATCATTTAATGAATTGATTATAAGTGCAAGTTACAATTAGTGTAAATATTATATTAATACACTGCAAATAATTCTTTAAGAACTATCTTTTAAAAGCGAGTGAGTTATCCTTATCACCGTTAGAAAAGGGTGACATTTTCTGAAGGTACTAGGGAGGAAAAGGACTGCCACTTTCAGCGATCGTTTGATCATAGTGTTGCGCGTCGCTAGAGAGTGAAAACTGCTGAACCGCCAAATCGTCAAAGGGTTAAGTCAAATTGGCAATATCAATATTAAAAACTTCGAAAACTATCCACTCTATCATAAAATTAAAAGGCCAAGACAAATCCTTTTGGACTACTATGAGTCCCGTTAGAAATCTTTTTCTTTAAAATTTTTATTATAAATTTTTGTAATTATTTTTATATTAACTCTCGCATTCTAAGTCTAAACTCAATCAAATCCACTTAGGACATGCTTCCCTACCTTATTTATACAATCTTAATTGAAACAAGGATAACCAATATCAGTTGAGTTAACCACTTCCCTCCAAATAACAGGAAAGCAACTACTCAACACTGGACTTCCAATCCATCTCACACCTAAACTGCCTTTTAACCTCCTTCGTCACTCACTTCACCAGCAACTAATAGTAGTTCAGCTATACTCCAGCAAAACCAATAGCAAACCGAACACTCCATACAGCAAATTCTAAATCGATCTTCACCCATCTACATCACAGTTTTTCAAGGTCCGGACTAGATGAACGATATACTCTATAGACGCCCTTAGATTAGCAATGTCAACGCCTAAGAAGACTCACAAGAGAAATACATCACATAGTTTATTAGCTCATAAACATACAATAACCAAGATCACTCTCTCTCCTTCTCAAATCTCCTGGGGGCCGCGGTAGCCTAGTGGTCAAGGTCGTGGACTAGCGACCAGCGGTTTTCGTTCAGTCGCGGGTTCGATCCTTGGCCGCCAAAGACCCGCCGTGTAGCCGGCGCTGATGCAAGTTAAATCTGTTCGGGGTCCAAAGTCCTCCCGTTGGCGTGGTGTGGATGTTAGGAGAGGGGGGTGCCAGCTCAGGTGTCGTCCTCGTCACTTGACCGTGGTTCAAAATTACGAGGTCCGTCGCCAATAGTCGTGTTGCTTCTAGTGCGACGTTAATATAAACTAAAACTAAAACTAAAAAATCTCAAATCTCCTGTAACTAAGTTAATTCTAGTTTGTTTTCTAATTACATAGTCTTAGCTCAACAAATATCACTCGTTCCGATTCAAACACTTCTTGTGTATCACATATTCAACTCTTATTACTCTGACTAGAAGTCACTTCATTCCAAACTATTATCAAGATGATTCAATTAAATCTGCTATAATAGATCTCTTTGTCGTTTTCTTCTACCTCCTTTTTCTTTCTTTTCAATTCTAGTTCTCTTATATATCTATATCTCTAATTCAACTAACTACACTTCTTACTTTCATTTAATTTACCCTATTATTTTTATTCTGGTTGGAAAGGTATGGTATTTATGGGCAATTCGAATTGATATAAACTTCTCGATGTTATTGAAGAGGAAATACGTCACAAGATAAATATTGTTGAGAAAACACAGATGAATTTCCCATGTGCAAGAATAGCATTTATTCATTATGATAAGACTTTTTTCATTTTTTTATTCATTTATTGTTAGAAATTCCGGAAACATAATCTTTTGTTATCATTCACATTTACAGAATGCCAAATATTTAAAGTATTTGAATTCAAGTATGATATAAATTGGCATTATACAGATCAATATGAAATGGTTTTATTATAAATGATATTAAGGGTACCAGAGGGGGAAGTAAATATCCAATTTAACACTGTATCGTTTGGAGACATTAAGGTTTTAAAACTAATTCGGAAGGCTTTAGATTTTTCGTACCTATTAATGACAGCTTAGACATTTTACTCAACTATAAAGTAAATTTTTCAGTCAAAAGGTTTTTATTTCTCTTTTAGATGAATATTTATATGGTTGTTCAGAAATATTTGCTTTTAGGTAACTTTCTTAAGTAGGATAATATTCCATATATATATATATACAATATATATATATATATATTCAAATTATTTTACTCCTTATATGGAAAACGATACACAAATGATAGTGATCTAATTTTATAATAATATTGTAATATTTTTTTTGAGGAAGTAATACAACTTCTTAAATTTGGAAATTTAATTTTTTCTTCTTTTTTTCATATATTTCATTGTTTCTTAAGACTTAGGTATTACCAAGAGAACAAGTATTTTTGGTATACTACATGAATAAATACTCGAATGTTTCAGAAATGGTATCTGTATACACTGTGAGGGAAAAAAACCTTTTTGGAAAAAAATACTTATATAGTTCTAAAAAATGTTTAAAATACATTATTAGTTACACAAAAAATTCAAACTCGACTTATAATTTAAAACAATATATATCACAAAAACAAGGAGCCTTAGATATAATTTATATAATTCCTTGCTTTCCCTGGAGCCAATAAACTTAATAGCGTTGAAAGATTTGTTGGTAACTTCCTACTATGCCTAAGTATTTTAATTTATTTATAAAATGAAGTTTATAGGATAATTTCTTTCTATTCTACGCACAGTTACATTCTTTGAATTTTGACTAATAATATATGTTTGCATTCAAAAGCTGGAATACCTCAAAATGTTTATTGATTCATTTCATTGTTTTTATTTCCTTTATTTGATCAAAATGCTTCTGAATTATATTTGATTAAAATGGTTTCATCTACCTGCCCATATACCTTTTTTCTACTAATACCTTCACCATGAATTAAATGTTTTTTACTCATCGACAGTAAAAATTGTGTGCTTCCCGGAAAAAATATTTTCTCTCTAAATCATTCAGTTAAAATGATAAAATATCTACAGATATAAGACATAGTTTAATCTCGAAACAATGTGAATTTACAGAAGTGCACAAACTTGTGAGTTATAATATTTATAAAAATGTATTGGACAACATCTTATAATTATCTTTGCAACTTTTGTCACCTATTTAAAATATTTCTTCAGATTTTTTTCCCCTCTGAATTTGTTACTTTATTTCAGTGCAGTATATTACAGATCACAACTAAAATGCACTAACCTGCAAATAAATTTCACTTTAAAGTGATTTCTTATCTCTTTAATGCTAAAGAAGACGATATTTTATTCCAGAACACTTTTTATGAATGAAGTCCTTTTCGAAAACCCTTTCGAAGGAGATAGAACTTTGAAATAAATCGTCTTTAGCATTCAATTTTATGTGACCTAGATCTACTTCCTCTAAATAAATCTCCAGAGGAATAGCTGTAGACTAAGATTTAATGGCACGTATCGATGATATGTTAGTAATCGATTATGAACGTCATTCTTTGGTTAGAATATATTTAAGTTCCTTTCAAAATTTAGGACTGGTGATGGTTCATCATTCTATGCATTTTCATCTTCAAATGAGTAATATGACTGTTATTAATACCTAAATTGGGATTGTGGCTACATGAATCATGTAATTGAAATTTAGATTCTCTAGAATTTTATTTCTAATTCCTTTACCCTAATTCTTTAGCTCTGAAGAATTTTCGAGATTACTCTTTAGATAGGGAAGACATTAACAAATTCAAACATGTCCCTTAATTTTGAGGTTTGTGTATTATTTTTCATGATATCGTAGATCTACGCATTATGATTTACGGGTATTCAGTTGTCACTGCATGCTAGATTCGAATTAATCTAAAGAGTTCAATAAGAGATATTATTTTTTGAATTCCAACAACTATTAGAATCTTGAATAAGTTCTCTCTGTTTCCTAACAGATGGTATTTCCAAGACTAAGTGCATGTAATTTCAGATGGTGACGCATCTACAAGGAAGTACTGTCGTTAAGCCTTATCTTCATTGTATCTTACTTCGCCACAATATAAACAACGATTTTGTTCTTTGTTCTAAAAATGTCGAACTATGAGCCAAGTAAAGAGAATTTGCAAGGAATTTTATCGCACCATTTTTTTCAAAAGAAATCTGCAGGTGAAGCATACAGGATTCTTGTTGAGACTCCATACGAGCGTGCTCTGTCGGACATAATATGCAGAGACTGGTTTTGACGTTTCAAAAATAACTATTTTAATTTTGGAGGTAAAGAATGCTTCTCTTCTGCATTTGGTGGGATCAGCAGGGAGTAATTTTATATGAGCTGCTCAAATCAATCGAAATTATCATGGGATATCGATATCGACTGCAATCATGTGTTTTTTAGCCCAGCTCTAAAAGTGTAAATGACCGCAATACGCAAAGAGATGCAACAATGTGAATTATTTATATAACAACCCTTGGTCATATGCTGAAAACCGGTGAAAACATATTTGAAACACTTAAATGGGAAGTCCTGCTTTACCAGCCGTATTCACTGGACATATCCCCCTCTGATTATCACCTATTCCATTCGAGGGTACAAGGCTTGGCTGAGCAATGCTTCCATTTTTACGAAGGTACCAAAAAATGGGTCGATTCTTGGATAGAATCGTAAGACTTGTCGTTTTTCTGACATGGAATTCATTTGTTGCCAAAAAGATGGAAGAAAGTAGTGGCTCGTGATGGGCAGTACTTTGAATGGCGTGTTTTTATTACACACTTTAAAGAAAGCATTAATGTTCACAAAAAACAGAGGGAACTTGTTCAAGATCCAAATACTTTCATTGTTATTTAGTGTTTGACGCATCTTGTGCTCCTTGTGTTTTGTAAGAACATTTTCTTTAATGTTTCAGATCATTTTAAGTAGTAAAATATTAGTAATATTCTATATTCAAGACAAAAATATATCTTTTTAGAGAGATATATGATTAAGGATTTATCCTTGAGGAAAATGGAAAATGGATTAATAAGAATGGAGATGTGAATTCGGTAACTTACTTTAGTATTTTCAACGATCGTTTTGAAGTCCATGAATATTATGCACTTCCTATCGCAAAGCACCGTTGTCATAACCTTTTAGACAGATGAAACTTTCTTCACATTCGCATGAGGATTCACCGAAAGCTACGCGTTACTTTGTTTATTTCTACGTTTCTGATATATAATGATGATTCCGGAACTCATTGATGGTAAAACAATGATCCGGGAACAGTCCGATCTAACTAAAAACCAAAGCCAATTACATTTTGATAATACCATTCAAAAGATGAGATTACGCAATATTATCTTGCCTTATCAACGTCATCTATTATCAAATACAGGAAACTTTTGAACCATTCTCGAATTTATTGCTTCTAAAAGAAATAAATACTTCCTTTTCGTATATACTAATTTCAATATTTTATTTGAATAGACTTACGCTCTAAGGTTTATACTCAACTTATTTATTATGAATATCACAATTAATACATTATACCATGGTATATTATAACTATCATTTTAATATATAGTGTTTATAACTAGCACATTATTTTTCATTAACAGCATGTATAAGTACTATCATATTATATAGTAGGGTTTCGTAGCTGTGAAATGTTTATCAGTCATTTTAGAGAGAAAGCTTTTTCTGAAGAAAATCTATAAGTGGTGTTTATTTTTAGAAAATTAGTTTTCGATCTGTTTTCGACCATCGCATTCAATAAACCCGAGCTCCAATTTTACACTCTTTTTTTCCATCATCTTATTTTAGCCTTCTGCGTGGATTTTAGATCGCAATCTCTTTTTCTCCACTTCTTATTTTCTGTTTGAAGTTAACTGCAAGAAAAAAAATCAAGATTTCATTTTGAGGCCGAGCATTTTTTTAGCCTGACTTCGGACAAAATAGTTACTCAACATACAAGATGATAAATCTTATTTTATTAGTTTCATAATTTTCCTTTCATAATTTTAATTCTAAATCTTGTTCCGTATTGTTTTCATTGATTCTTATCATAGACTAGGTTCTGATGTCTTAAATAAAACTTACTTGCTATAAATATGTATGAAATTCTTTTTATGCAAAACTTTCGTCGAAATAATTTCTTGAAAAGAAATTTCAAACTTTTAAGAAGTTTACTATCATAAGAATCAGAGTCCTAATCTATCTCTTAGAACAGAAATTAGAATAATTCATATCAATTGAAAAATTCTTTACAATCTAACAATTAATTTAGGCGTTTTAAACCTGATTATCTTTACTGTTTATCATAAGATGTATTACCCAAATTTGACAATTATTATCGACCATTCAGTTGAATTGTATTATGGTGTAATGATCAATTAGTGTTGATGTCTTGAAACGGGGTACGCTTTGTCAAATCATCGGCAATCAGAACCCGTGATTAATAAATTGTCATTAGTATTGAGTCCAGAGATGTAGCACACAATTACTCGCACACTAATTTTACATGAATGAGTTATAGTTAACAAATTTTAAAAATCGAACGCTGATGAATGATAATTTTTGTTAAAACTCTGATCAATCATTGAAATATCCTTATTCGTATTATATAACTGGTCCTATGATTAAAACCATTGAACTGGAAGAAGTGGAATAAATTATGGAATTCCACTCAAATGATATCGCAATTGTATACAATATTTTAAATGATAAAATCTTCAAATTTGTGAAGATACTCTTATCGTGCATGATCTAGTCCAAACAGAATGTTAAGTTTAAAATATAAGGGAATTAATTAATGTAAATTTTTTTATCCATTTCAAATATTAATTATTCACTTGAATATGAAGGCAGAGAGAAATTTTTAAATAGATATTTATGAGAAAAATTTGACATAAAATATAACTACATTTCAGAAAAGAAAACTATAATTTTCAATTAAGCACTTGTTTAAAATTTTAATTTATTAAAATATTTCACTATTTTAAAATTCTTACAGTTTCTACTATTATAAACATTTTTAAGCACTTTTTTTCCAATTTTAAAAGTATTTCTGAAAACTCTGTACATGGACATAACTACATTGTTGTTATTAATGGTTTCAGAATTTTTTTCCTATGAGAAACTTCAAAAATGGTTAAGAAAACAGCTAGATCTAATTTTGTGGATTTTTAAGTGAATAATTAATTACACATAAATCCTTACTGAAAGCTGATACTTTTCAAACAATTTATTTAAAACAATCAGAAAAAAATTTCGAAACTGTATACTGATTACAAAGTAAGTCTTAGCAGTTGAAATGCACCTCGATTACATTTAAATATAAAAAGCTGCGAAAAACACTATAAAGTTGGGAAATTCAATAAAATTATTTGATTCACTGCTAAAGAAAACTTAAGCGAAATCTCCAAAAAATATTTTTAGAAACAAGATATTTTGTACATATATTTCGAAACATCATATAATTAAAATGAGATATTAAATTGTTTTTCGGTATTTTGATCATTTTTAGAACAGTGTTTTCCCTTAATGTGAATTACACAATTACCTTCATAACACAATTTTTAGAAAAGAAATCGAATTTTGATCTTTAATTCCTTATTGAAATTCAATATTTTATTTTTAAAAATCTGTTTGAATTCTGTTTCTATCATATTTAGAGATGAGTTACTGCTGTTTTAATAATATTTTATCACGAATTTCTTTGACTTGAAAGGTTCTAAAATCGACACACCCACACCCACAAACCCCCCCCCCCATATATATATATATATATATATATATATATATATATATATATTACTATAAATTGAAAACTGCAATGACTTCTAAAGAGAACATAAATACGAATTCGATCTACCATCGCTTCCTATGTAAGGTCTATATTATCAAAATAATAATGGCTTATTCTATAGATAATGTTTTATTATGTATTATTCAGTTTGCAAAATCTCAATATGTTTGTATTCTTTTATGTAACGATGTATTTTTGAAAGTCTTAATTTTTGTTTATATTTGTATAAAATACCCTCTTGACTGCAAAAATGTACACTAACATACTTTTCTTGAGTGTTTTTCTTTTTTTGTAGAACCATATAGTCATAAAATATGCATTTGTAGAAAATATGCATTTTTGTTCAGATCTTTTCTTGGAAGGCGTAGTGTTATCTTAAGAAGGTCTTATTAAATCGGAAGATATATTATTATTTGAAGTTAAAATTTCTTAATTAATTATTTTTACAAATAAATTTGAAAGAAATAAAAGCAAATTTTAGAATCATATACTTATCCGTGTATAAGTTATATGAATTTATTTGAATATTTATTATTGGTAATTGCATTAATTTATCAGATATATTAAAATACAAAATTTATTAATAACTGATTTATTTAATTTACACATCTAATAAAATAGTTGTTCTGTTTTTAATTTTCAAAATCTCATTACAATCTAAAACATTTTTTTCTTGTTTTGCTCAAAATTGGTGTGCTTAATAGTTGAAGTGAAAAATGAAACGTAAACCTTACTGTCAATGCATTGATGTTAGATTAATTCTGATATTTTCGATTTACTTAACAATGGGTTTCTAAATATCAAACCATTAAAAATATAATTTTTAAATCTGCCCAGTAAATATTTATTAACAATATTCGTAAGACTTTCATACAATGCTATAAATAAATAATGAAAAAAAGACACTACATGAGATATCCAGTGACATAGTGATTCTTAAGAACAATTAGTTGGAATAAATGTTCCTAAAATTATGAAATAATTCAATTAAAATGTTACCCTCTATATATTTTCAGAAACAATTGTAATATTATAAACATTTTAATTGGGGCAATATACAACCAAACTCGGTTTCAACCATAAAGGTAACTCTTATCAATAAATGTTACTTCCTTCATTATAGTATCTTGTTAGTAAATTAAACAAAGACACATTTAAATATTATGTATCTTCAATGAGCTTGATTATTTTAAATGTTACTTAATCATATGCATGTCTTAATTTTACTTGAATAAATCAGTAGTTTAAGCGATATGCTGCATGGGGTACTTGTGTTCTAATTCAGGAAGCGAGCATCAAGTAATATTGATATTGGGAATAACGTGACCTGCAGTATGAAATGAATTCGCGAAACTCATTTAACTGTTGTGGTGCTAATTAACTTTGAATGAGAATGGTTGATTGTGCGTGCAGCTTAACATGGTATTGGAATACTTATTTAGCAATGAAAACTGATGACCATTTGTTGTGGGGGATTTCTATCATCATTTATTTGAATGTGTTTTGATTTTATTCCAAATGTTTGTTTTATATGAACTCCAGTAAACATATTAATATACATTTAAATTCCCCGTAATTTGAAGAATTTATCTCCAATATTTTTAAACATATTATGTTTTCGTTCCGTTAAGTATAATTTTAAGAAAATGTAAAAAAAAAATTATATGCAAAGTTTTGCAAAGAACAGATTTAGATGCGTTTTTTCTTATAGTTATTATTAAATTACTAAATTAAGTATCAGAATTAAAGTAAGCGATGAAAGAACGAGAAATGGACAACAGTAAACTTTTTAGATATCGAAATTAAAGAAAACTATAAATTATTAAATTCAATATCTTTAAGTTAAATGTAATTAAAAATATAGCGAACGATAAATTATTATACGGAATATTTTATCAGCTACATATAATTAAAATTAAAGCTAGCGATAACTTATTAAGTTTAATTTAATAAGTTAAATGTAATTAAAATTAAAGCAAACGATAAAAAATAGAAAAGTGATCTGGTACGCCAAAAGTGATCCTACTACAACAATAGCCCCTTAGGTGGCTAATTAAGAGTATCATGTTATGTTTTTTATGAAACTAAATGATTTAATAGATATAGTCTATATTAGAATTTCCACCTTTTTAAAAATAAGCAAATATTAATTATTTCATTTCTGGTTGTACAATATAGAATACAACACAATATTTAGTATGAGAATATTATTGGCATACAATATCAAAACATGTGGAATATATAGGTAAGTGATTACAGACAATAATAATACATATATTTAAAACAGAAATGCCTTAAATGTTTTGTGATAAATAATTTTCGCTAAAAAACATCTTGACGGCAAGTGCTGAATAAATAATACAGCTATGAATTTGAAATTCAATAAATGAAAAAAAAAAAAAAAGTCATAGAAACTTGCTGAAGATAATATGTTTAATAAACTTTAAAAATATAGTCTGTCAGGCTAATAATGCGGCAAATAGCTTTTGGAGTTTTAATTATGAGGTTTGTCTTCAATAGCACTTACCCCGTAAAACTTCTGATTGCGATGTTAATAAACAATCAATAAAAAAACCATTCGGTAAAATGTGAGTTTATTTTTTTTTCGAAAAAAAAAAAAAAAAAAATTAGAACTAATGATGTTGAATTATATATGTAACAATTTTTAATTAATAAAATCGATTTTTCTGCTACAGATATTAGTCTAACGAATATTTTTTGTAGGTTTTATCATTTCATTATATTAATTTTTAAGTTAAGATACTTTTTTTTACCTTTTAAAACTTCTTTCCTTTTCAATTTAAAAGACCTTGCGTCTCAAGTATTAAAAATAATATTAACATATTGCTGAGTTCTTAGTGGCAGTAAATCATTTTCCTAAAAAATGCATATGTTAAACCGTGAATATATATAGTAGGAGTTAAATTCCAAGGGATCAAGCTCTATTTTCTCCAAATAAATCTTCAGCTGAATAGATGTTGAAATAATCAATGACATGTATCGATGGTACATTAACAATCAACGATAAACTTCAGTGATTGATTGAAGAAATATTCAAAACCCTTTCAGAGCTCAGGGATATCAGCATCTCTGTCACAACGTGCATTCATCATCTAGTGAATTCTATCTATCGAGTGTCTATCGTCGACAGCTGTGCAAGTACAGTAGACCGTCGTTATGCCAGAGTCATTTAACTCGGATCTCCGGATAGCATGGGTAGGATTGAATGATTTTTTAATCGATTTTCTTCTACTTACATTGTATGCCTGGGTCAAAACTTTAAAAACTTTTTTTTTCATCTTTTAAAGCCTTCAATTGAGCTGGAAATTTCTATACGCGATTATTTTGGATGACAATATGATAATTTAATTATATTTAATAAAAATTAATTGATTAAAACTAAATATTCAAATATTAACTAAATTTTGCGCCAAGTTTCTGGCCAAATCACTAAATGGTAGCCAAATACGTCGCCAAGGTGAAGGGGTCATTCTTTAAACTAACTTTTGTTAATTAATCATAGGAGGTGCAGGAAATTGAAATACATTCGTGTTCAAAAAATTCAAGAACCAAGTCAACAGGTGCTACGGTAGATGCAAAATGTGAAGTTTGTATGACACCCCATGTTCAAAAAGCTCGTTTTTTACTGGTGTTATATTTTTTTAAATTTCGTCAGTGATCTACAAGCTTTTGTATTAACATTTATTTGATTCAACCTCGTTTTTAAAACAATTAATTTGCTTATTGAAATCCTCAAGCAATTGTAAATGTAGGAAAGGAAATCATCGGTAGGGGACTTATAAATATTCATTGGAAAGTCAACAAAAGCCTAGTTACACCTCTTATCATATGACAAATGACATGCAGAACTCCATTGTCTAATTGAAAAGTGCAAGAAAAGAATTTTAAGCATTCTTCTATTGATTCTGAAATTAGATGTCTTGAATATAAAGATTATTTTCTTTAAACATTTTTAATTTTATTTTATACTTTCCGTTCTCTGGTTAATGCAGATTTTCGAAAACTTTTACCAAATCAGGTCCCAATTAATCATTCATAATGAAAATTATACATTTCGCTTATGGCAAAACATAACCATCTAGGGTTTAAATGTAGGATGCTTATTTAGATTTATTTTTCTAAATGTTCTTAATTACATTTGTTTAGTGGATTATGAAATTAAGAAGTAGTCATTTTATTCCAGATATCTATTTTGTTATTTTGAATCATTTGCAGCATATGTTAGGCAATCGTCCAGTTTAACTTTTACTCGTGTACAAAATATACTTATAAGATATTGAATACTTTGCAAATTAATACGAAATAGAGAATAATCTGGTAGCCTTGAATCACAAATATTTATATGTTTTTATAGGTTACTATTTAATTCGCTACTCTTTTGAAGAATTCAATCATTTAACGTATGAAATATTATAATGTTTTGAATATTGTTAGAAGTTCAGAAGTTGCCTGCTAATCAATCAATTAAGATAATGTAATTTTTCAATGTTATTTTACAACCCCCCCCTTTATTTCTGTCATTTTTTTACTGAGTGCATTTTATTCATCTTTTCTTAAGTCAGGCAAATTTCTCTAAAATTAAAAAAAAATGGTATTTTATTTTAAAATTATAATTAGCTATCATATTGTTTTTACTAGCTGATACCCGCCCGCTTCGCTGGGCAGACGATAATATTATATTTTGGAACCTATACGTAAAATATCAAGAAATTTTTAAATTTAATTATAATCTGAATTTAAAAATTTTAGAAATTGATTGTCTGTAATAATGGTTATCCATGACTTTCAAACATATGAGAAAAGTATTTAAGTGTTAATAATTCATCAATGAAAATGTAATTTAGTCCGTAAATCTGTCGTTGAACAGGATTCCGCATCACCGATGAGGTAGTGTGTAGTGCGATGTGTTCCCATTATTCTACATGGCGGATCCCCAGTAGGCCAAAACCATGTAAAAATTGCCAACATAAAAATAAAAATACATTTTTATATATATATTTTTATTTTTTAAACCTGTTGAAACAATTTTTTTATGTATTACATTTCTATTGTCTTTATTTTGAATGCATGGCAATTTTTGAGGTGACAACTACATTTTTATTTTTTATTATATCAATTTATTTATCTTAATTATTACATTCATTATTATTTTATCTTATTCTTATTTTAGAAATAGTTAAATATTAGAAAAATATGAAATAATATGCCTACATTTCCAAAACATCTCTGTAGACAACATTCTTCGTTCGTTTTTCTGGTTGAAGGTTGATTAGATTTTCACGTGAACTAACTCTTGAACATGCCATATAAAATTGACCATGTGAAAAACAGACACTTTGTAAATCTACACCAGCTAATTTTAAACTCTGCCCCTGTGCTTTATTGATAGTCATCGCAAAGCAAAGTCTAACTGGAAACTGCAAACGCTTAAATTCAAAATGATAATCTGATGGAATTAATGGTATTCTTGGAATGAATATATTTTCACCCTCATACTTTCCTGTAAAAATAGTCGCTTCTATAACGTTTCTTTTTAGAGATTTCACTTTGAGTCTGGTGCTGTTACATAATTTAGGAGGATTTAAATTACGCACCAACATTATTGACGTACCAATCTTTAGGTAGCCTAGTAGGCAAGGTTTCAGATTCGTGGCCGGCGGTTTTCGCTCAGTCGCGGGTTCGATCCTTGGCCGCCTAAGACCCACCGTGTAGCCGGGGTGGATACACGTTAAATCTGTCGGGGCCCAAAGTCCTCCCGTTGGTGTGGTGTGGATGTTAGGAGAGGGGGGTACCAGCTCAGTTGTCGTCCTCGTCACTTGACCGTGGTTCAAAATAATTATAGAAAGAAAATATTCTGAAAGCTGATCCTTATGGTTAAGAAGACTATTCAAAGGTTCAGGGTAGGATCTAATAGCAAGAATTTGGACTTGATCACCGCTGCAGCACATTCCTGGAGGTTCTTCTATCAATTTTAAAGCATGGCACTACAAACAGGACAAACGTTTTCTGATATTTTTTATCTGCGATTTTATCATTTAAATAGTCAATATCTGTTATATATATTTAAAACCAAAGCTTTAGAAATCCAAGGCACTAATTTAACTTTGATCTTTTTTCATTGCAATTAATTACAGCTGCCTGATTCATAGGGGGGTTATTAGAAAAGTATTTTCGTATTGCTGCTCTATGTACTTCAGGATGGCTTTTAGTATATTTTGAAGCAACTTCTCTATGTATTTCAAGATGACTTTGAGTATACTTTCAACAGCGTGTCTTACTTGTTCATATCTAATTGAATTTGTGAATATTTTTCCTCTTTTTTTTACCTTTATTTATTTGAAGAGATATTATATCATTAATAATCTATTCACTTGAACTTGATAAATTAATGTTAGATATTGATTGAGTCTTTGAAAGTAGCATAGATACATTTTCTTGAGGATGAAACACTAAAGATGACACATTTTCTTCATTTTATTTCACATTATCATCACCAAGGTTAACTTTACTTTTATTTGTTAATCCAACTATTTCAATATAAACATCAAAATGTCCACTATTATAGTTTCCCGTAAAACGTAATTTTTTTTTTCTCTGAATTGTTTCACCAACAGAAGCTATAAGGCAGACGCCTTGATACACTTCGAACTGATAGGGAAATAGCTCTGCCACCGCCATAATTTCGCAAATAGATCCATACGTGTTTGGTTTACACCTTTCGGTAAAATATAAATCGTTAGTATTATAAGGAGCGCCAGGTAGCATTTGAGTGTAGCATTTTAACCGAAACCAGTTGTTAAACATGTGAGAAACGATAATATTTCTCATTTTATACGCCATCGATATGTCACCGAACACCAGCAAAGACAGAGACGAAAATAAACTTGCTCCTTCGTCAAGAATTTTAAAAACTTTGAAAAGAGTAGGTATTCTATCTATCCAAATATATTCAACATCCATTATTAAAAACTATAACTGAAAAGTAAATAAGAAAAATCAATTTGTATTAACCTACAATGAAATACTTTTCAAGTTAAAAAATATAATTAATTTTTTAAAATCAAATTATTTAAAAATTCAACAAAAAATACTTACAAAAAGATAAAGTATAGTAAAAAAAATTAGCAAGAAATCACCCGTATTACGTTATCCTTTTTACATAGGGATAACTCTTATGCTAGCAGTATATCTAAAACCGCATTTGAATAGACAGAATAGCTCTTAAAAAATCATATCATTAAAAATAATTCTGTATTCTGAAAACGATAAAATATCCAGCCATTTTAAAAAAACAAAAACGTTTATTTCCTAGAAACCATAAACTAAAAATTGCCAAAATACAAAAACAAAACATTTGCAAAATGTTTACATTAGGTTAATGCGTACATCGCAATAAATATTTTGACAGCTACTTATTTTTTTTTTTATCAATGATATGAATAACATACCGTTATTATTCATTTGTTAAAAGCCAACTTCAATATCTTCGTAAGATTGCGTTTAGATTTACAAATGTAATTTATCAATCATTATTAATAATAAAATACTTTTCTCATAAATTTAAAACTTACGTCTAGGTTCCACAACAATAAAAAAATTATCCTTTGCTGAGCAAAGCGGGCGGAAGTCAGCTGGGGTTACCATAGTATAGCTTTTTAAAATTCACAATGCAAGGTCATTGAAATGCTTCGACTTGGCGGTGGAAGATATTTGGTGATAAATCCATCCTCCATCAGCGCATCAATATTAAATTATTTGGTATTTTCCATTTCACAAGCGCAAATCTCGCCAAGTAAACTGAATTGGTAGCAATACACAGTATACATATAAAAAAAATATATTCCGTTTGGCGTCGGTCATATCATTTTTAGCGATAAAGTCGCCAAAAGTGACATAACCAATGGATAAGAAAAGATTAACGGATGAAAATTACATTTAGGATTAGAATTCCGTAAAATCCGTTCTTAGTGAGCGTCTACATCGCAAAATGAGTAACTGTGCCAAATTTCAAGTCAATCGGTTGTATAGTTTTAGAGATATCGTGATGAGTCAGTCAGTGGTATTTCGCTTATATATATATAGATATTACGTTTAGTGAGAGGCATGCATATATAAAATACATTATTTTTAATTGATTTTTTTTACAAAACAACTCATTTTCAATATTTTATTTATCCAAAGATCCAAACTAAAGGAAGGTGTTTTTTTTATCCGGATTACATTTTTTAACGAATTTTGAAAAAAATGTTTATGAATATTTGTTTTAAATAACTAAAATCCAACAACGGAATCGTATAAATGAATATAAAATATAAATTTTGTAAAAAATAGTTTTTATACCAATACTTAAAAACTAACGTTTGGAAATGAAGTTTTATATTCTAAAAAAATCAAGTTAATGCTTTTTAAGGAAAATTAGCATTCTATGTGTTTTCTGCGGTCTATCTAAAATAAGCTTGGTTTTTGTTTTTACATTCTCTATCATTTTATTTAAGACTCTCGTGGATGTAATTACTTTTCTTAATTCCATTGTTTTGTTTGTACTTAACTGAAAACAAATTGTTTGATTACAATTTAGGATTGAGAATAGTTAAGTCTAATTTCTACCAAAATTCCTTCATTATACCAACAGCTTTTAACTATATCTCGTACTAATGTGTTTGTTTAATTGTATTCTTGATTGGTTGATTTCCATTATCTTTCCTACTTATAGAATATTTTTAATTTTAAGAAAATTTACACCTCCCCCCTCTACATATATTTTTACTTTTAAGAAATGATAGCAAAGTTATGACATGTTCTATTAAATTCAAAACTAATTCCTGGAATAGAAATTTGAAGAATAGGGTGCTAGATCAGGTGTCGTTCTCTTCACTTACACGTGGCTCATGATCCTGAAATAGCCTCGTGTTGCATCTTAGTAAGACCTTATTAAACAATAAATCAATACCTGAATTGAAATTAGTCAGTTAATAAACGGGATAAAATGACAGAATTATTTGAAGGCAGATCATCCGTGAACATATTCGTACTCTTACAGCGACGTTGTGTTACGGATATTTTACATAACCTCTTTTCTTAAACTGCATTAACCAACGTTGGAGAAATGATCCGAAGAGAATCAATAAACGATGTTTCATATTAAAGATATTTTATAAGCCCGTTATATTTAATAGATTTAAAAATTGTTTTTGCTTTTTACGTTAACAGGTTCATAATATTTACGAACACAATACGTGTTGGTCAAATAACTAAGACTTAAATCTCTTATTTTTATTTTCTAAACACGAATTTATGTGTTTCATTGCAGATCTGACACATTTGATTTCACTTAGTTGATATAGTAAATTTATTTCAAAGGAAAAGATGAGTTTTCCGGAAAAATATTAACAGTTTCTTATATTTAAAGCGACATAAAATTGAATTGAGGTAAATGAGGTTATGGTAATAGAGAGATTGTGCGGTATTTCCTTGTGTGTCTGCTTGATTTGTGACACTAGGACATGAAGCTGCGTGGTGGAATTACTGTTTACATTATTTACTCGCATCGTATTCCTGTAAGCATATTCTTCAAAATATTATTGAAGCTGATAGTGTTTATGGCAAGGAAACTGAACCTGTGATTGAGAGTCTTCCCATTATTACAGAATTAATAAACTCCATTTTGAAGCATAATTAACTAGTTGAATCACTTTATCTATTGGAATTAAGTTGAAATTTAGTTTTGTTAATAGAGTAACAATTAAAGTGACAGAGGAGACAATTTAAAGGATTAGATCACATATTCCCTTCTCGTGATGTCAAAAAATGGAAATATTTAGAAATATTACATTACTCTTACTCATATGTTGAAACACATAATTCTTTAAGGATTACATTGTTCAAATTTATGCATATTTACTTATTTCTTCTTAAAATAAATACGCCGCCATAATCTTAACCCGACTTAAATACTAAGGATCTTTTTTTTTTAAATCCGTCGATCGGTTGCGAACAGAACACCATAGACAAAATCAAAACTGCTTTATTTGGGCATTTCAATATACCTGAAAGCCACTACTTTACATAGACATTGCTCCGAACGAGACATCTGTCCTAGCGTGATACCAACTTTCCAATACCCTCATCACAGAAAGCAGTCATCTGTGCTTTCTACCTATTCTCGCATAAGTCTGCAGAGCGTTGTCTGAGCCACACTTATGCCTTCTTATCTTGCGTTTCATGGGGGCAAATGGATAAAAATTGGAGGGGGTCAAGTCCAGTCTGTTTGGTGAATGATCAAACACGAGCCTTTGCCTAACTAGCTTTAAGCAAGCGTACTTCCGAGCTCCAGATTCTACAGAAGCAATAACTACTAAGAAAAGAAAACACTTTCTTCCAGTTCCTAATTTAAGGCCGCTAAAGACTGGCCGTGCAGCCAAGACTGATGCACATTAAATTTGTCGAGGCTCGTAGTGCACCCATTGGCGAGGTGTTGAAGTTAGGAGAGAGAGGTACCAGCTCAGATGTCGTCCTCGTTACTTGATCTAGGTTCAAAATTACGAGATCCGTCGTCAATAGCCCTCGTGTTGCTTTTTGTGCGACGTTAATTCAACCAATCAATCAATCTAGTTCTTAATGAACTTTTATTTTCTCAAGCAAAGCATTCTAAAGTACAAAAACGGATTGCCTACTTTAAGAACAAAAAGAAGAGAAACAGACCATTCTGTTTTGAAAATCAATTATTAAATAAAATATTATATTGCATACGAGCAAATAATAAATTATTATAATAGACCAGAATATTCCATTCGAATATTAAAATAAATTCATATGATGCAACAATAAATTAAACAAATATAAGCATTGTAAATGTACCTTATACAACCAAAATATAATAATTATAATCATAAAATATTTATAATGTCAATCCTATGAACCTAAAATCACATATCCAATATTTTATGCCCGCACATTTTTGTTGCTACCATTTTCAAAAAACAACATGTTATCACACATCTAATATGGCAAAAATATAAATTATTTCTATAAATCGTATAGCAATTTTTCAAAATACAGTAAAAGTTTATTTCACTTAATGTAAATTACACTTGCCTGAAAGCAATCATATAATCAATGAAATTCATGTAACATATAGAACATAAAATTTGTATTTATAAATTTATATTTTTATGTCTTCGAAAGAGTAATTGATGCTTCAGATATTTATATTTAAATTTACACAGTTCTATTCTAACATATTACTTTATTACTGTATGATGTTTTTAATATGTAAATAAAGTTCCCTCTAAGAAGACGTTAACGTCTTTAATATAGAATTGGAACATATTTCATCCCCAAATACATTATATTAATAAAACAATTTTCAGAAATCATTTCAACGTGTATCGAACTTTAAAATAAATCATCTGAAGCTACAATATTATGAGCCCGAGACCTATTTCATATAAATAAATTTGCAGTTGAATAGCAGTTGGCAGAAAGCAATAGCACTTATCGATGATACGTTTGTAATCGATTATATATGTCAGTGATTGGTTGAGGAAGTCCTTAAGATCCTCCCAGGATTTAGGGAAGCGATGACTTTGCATTAGATGATGAATTCACGTAATGACAAACAGCTATTGTCGCCAGTAGTTATGCAGTGATCAGCTGCTACTAGACAGAACTAATCGTGATTTAGACGAAGATATTCATTTGGACTAAGTGATTATTTGTAAAGTATGTTTGTGATTACGCCAGTTCAGTTACAGCCATTAATATTAGATCAGTGTGTATTCGTGTTTAGGACATATTATTTTCTGATTCAAATATAGATTATTACAAAGACTTATAACGGTTTACATTAGAATCCAATAATATATTTTTAGATTTTAACACAGTTCCAATCATGCCATGATTTCCAGTTACCTATATTTTTCAAAGTTATTTTATTTCTTAAATTTTTTTTTATGATCATATTTTTCGCAAATGTTATACATTTTGTAACGTACTTACTTAACTTCAGTGTGTGACGCAATCCTATTCTACGTTTCGTTTATCATCTTAAATTTTACTTTACTCACAAAAAGTTTCAAATTAAAATTGAAATACAGATAAAGTAACGATAACAGACATTTAATATTTTAAAATATAGTTTTTATTAATCCTCTAAGAAGGGGATGCAGTCAACCAGCTATAGGTTTTTAACAAGTCCTATCAACTTCTATGATATACCGTAAAACGCGTTTACTGGAATACAATGGGATTTCCATCAAGTATAAAATCAGAGAGTTTTGGTTCCAAATCTCAACAAATCACTTAGACACAACATGAAGATTCTAGGGGGTATCACGCTAGCACGCTTCGTATTACTGTGACCTTATGAATATTAACAAGACGTATGTAAGAAATTCGTAATGACATGTTGACTTCAGCCTTAATCTTGCCAAAACCTGTCCAAACTTCTAAATATAAGCTTTTCTAATGGAATCAGAGCATACAAACACTGTTGTGCTCCATGTTGTACACTGCGCTTCCTGCGAATCGTTCATATACGAATCAGAAAGGTAATGGAATCAAATCTATAACATATCAATATCTAATATGAATAAATATTGATATTGATATGAATAAAATTAGAACTATTAAATGAAATACGTGTTCTACGGATTTAGGTATTAATGGAGCTTTTTAACACATATTTGCTTAAAAGGGATTTGAGAGGGTGACTTTTGGTTTTAAAGGCCCTTTAAATTAGCTTGGGCCAAAACCACTCCTTTAAATAACTTCAGTGATAGCTATAGTAGATAACGTCCCGTTACGAGCCATTGTTCTAGTTCAGCATTGATAAACCTAAGCAATGAAATAATTAACATTCCTTTCAGGAAATTAGTTCACTGGTTTCTAAAAATTAAAAGATGACTAAAAAAATAGAGGTAATTCATGCAAATATAAACTAATCGGTATTAAATGTCAATGTTTTTAAGTAAAAAGTGCTGAGTAAAAGGACAATTTGGAAGTAGTGGCACTGCAATACGAATGTGTCATCTTCGAAAAGCAGAAAAATACATGCTGTAGTACAATAAGAAATCTGGGATAATTTGGATGGATAATTTGAGAAAATCTGGATTTGTTCAAAATTTTGCAATGAACAGTCATTGGTAGGCTAAGGCAAATCAAATTGAAAACGATGTGGTCAGATGTATAAATATGAGTCCTTCTGTGGTTCATGCACCATGCAACAATTTCAAACCACTGATTCTGCTAACAAAAGGCCAGACGAGAGCAGTCAATGACTATTCCAGCGCTGACCATTGATATTTGTGGTTATGTGCACGAAGTAATAGAAACCCCAACTTAATTTAAAGCCCCCTTTCTTGAGTATCCAGAAAGTTGCTACCTACGTCTACCGTGCGTAGAAAGCTTCCAGAAAGTAATTCTTACTCCAGACGAACAGCCATTTGTGTACAGCTCACTTCTCATCACAGTTGGAGGCGGGTATTACAACATGTCCATTGGATGGTTGATCAATGAAGGTCTATTTTCTTTGCAGATTAATTCAGTTTAGACACAAAAACGATGCTAGGCAATATTTGGTTTGAAAAGAAAAAGATAAGGACACGTTATTATACCACAAAAACTTTCCAGAAAGAAATTAACAGAACAGAAGCTAAGTCTGTCTTTGCAATGGTATCACTTTAGGAGACTCACACACATCCAAGTCTTTCCACATGAAAGAAATAACCTTCATGTTTATGTGCTCCCTTATAACGGTGCAATAGGAAATGATTTCTTGCTATGAGAACAAACCAGCATGCATTTCATAAGAGATCACAATCAGCACCAAACAATTAAATGCATCAAGTAACCTGTTCAATCACCAGACTTGATTCCCATCCATCATATTTGAAATAGTTTCAAAAGATTTGATGCTGCTCAACCAACCTGCAAAGTCCATTTTCCACGCTTACAACTGATTCACTAAACCAATGGATCTCATTTATCAGTGAACTCATTGGTCTCAAAATTACCAGTATCATACATCGCTGTAAATACAGTATTGCTTCTGGGGGTGATCATGCTCAATATTAAGAGTGCCCTTCTCGTTTCAATATGACACATTCAGTTTGCTTGTTTTATTCAAGCTCTAATTTTTAAAACACTATAATATTGTCTGATATTTTATTTTTAATTTAATTTATTATTTTGTATGTGTTGTATACGGTATATATAGTTCAGTTACATTTGATTTTAGTTGTAACATTTTGAGATTTCCGAGATTTTTCTTTTATTTATGAATACCAGAGTACATTACCCTATAAAGTTAAAATAAACATTTAAATATAAATTTATCAAAATAAATTATACCACCTTATGTTTGAATGAACTATTTTCAAGAGATAAGAAAAAAACTTTCCTTAGAAAAAATATGAATGGTTTTCCTGCGAAAATTAGTATTCGATCTGTTTTCTACTCCCGAATTCAATAAACTTAGAACTTCAATTTTACACTCCCATCACCTTACTTTAGATTCCTTCGAGGAAATGTTCGATCTCAATTTATTTTCCTTCACACTTTTTTTCTGGTTGAAAGCTAACTGCAAGCGAAATTCCAGATTCCATATTTGGCTCAATTCCTTTCAGCTGGTTATCGAGGACAAAACAACTTCTTAATATAACAAACTGGATAAAATTGCTGCTACATTTAATTTTTGATTTTAATTCCTAACTTCAATTATTAATAATTACTTACTGCATTAGAGTGAAAATAGATTTTAATAAATGCTGTAAATGTAATAAAATTATTTCAAGAATTTAATGAAATTAAGAATAGAAAGAGAAATTAATGAGGAGTTTATTAATTTTTGACATCTGGTATTTATTACTTTCCTTGCGAGCAAAACGGAATTTGCAATACCTACATGAAATCAGCTGTCATTGGTTCGGAAATATCATTTAACCCTTTGACGTTTAGGCGAATCAGCAGTTTTCGCTCTCCTATGACGCGCAACGCTACGATCAAACGGTCGCTGAAAGTGAGCCTTTTTCTCCCTAGTGGCCTTCGAAAATGTCACCCTCTTCTGATAGTGATACAAATAACTCTCTCGCTTTTAACAGATTGTTTTTAAAGAAGTATTTGTGGTATATTGATACAATATTTACACCAATTATTATTTGCACTTTTATACAGTACAGAGAATAATAAATATTACAAATATTAGTTACTAAAATAATAAATTCTTAAGCAATTATTTGCTATATAATAATGTAATATTTAGACCAATTGTAACTTGCACTTTTTAAACAGCTGAGTAAATTATAAATATTACAAATATTAGTTTTTAAAATATGGAATTTTTAAGCAAATATTTGCAATATATTATTTTAATATTTACAACAATTGTAAATAGCACTTTTAAGCAATACAATAAATGTTAAATATTATAAATATTAGTATAGAAATATGAAATTAAAATATTTAAATAAATACACGCTTTTAAGATTTATAAAGGTATAAGAAATGACTCTTTAAGCTTTATAAATCTTTTTTTAATTGTTAATTCATTGAATATTCTTTCTGAGTATGATACACATTAAAACATGGAATTGCACGTAATGGATCTTTATAGTCTTTACAATAAATGCGCCATTTTCCTGTAACAAACTCCTGTGAAATTGCACAAGAAAAATAACTAGATAAACAAATAGATCGCTAATATTTTTCCTTACTATGTAAAACATTTTAAGGTACCCATACCACCAACTTTACGCTATCAAATTAATTAAATTTTGCCAGTAAATATCGTTTATAACACAAATAAAGCAGGATAGTATACGCAGACGAACTCAGCTCGTCAGCGTCCATTTGGGAAAAGTTTTGCTGCCCTAATAGGGATCGGCTACAACCATTTGGGTAGAACGACCTTAAAATTGAACCAATTCTAGAGTTCATCAAAAAACAATCTTTTAATTTCTTTAATAGGATCCCTCAAATACCTAATGAATCACTTCAACAGCTCCCTGCGTATGATGCAAGCATTGCATCTTCGCAGAAAAGACCCAGAGCGACGCTTGGACACTCCTATGTTCACTTCCCAGTCCTAAAAAGACTGCGAGCGCATTGAAGCAATTCATTAGTGAAATCCTGCTTAATTTTCAAAATTCAGGACTTCACATCGATAAGTGGTAATGTCCCACGGTCAAAATGGACCTCGCGTAATACTGTCGATCACTTTCAAAAATTTTAATTTTTCGAAAACTTGAAAATTTAAACACTTTTCCAATTGTAAACAACTAAAATCATCATCTTTCTAAGGTAATAACAGTTTTCTCCACCAGGCGTCGCTATTGGAGCATAGTTCCAAATTGCTCAATTCTTACTTTTCGACTCATTCTCCTCGCGTTTAAAATCTCCCTTAATTTTAAATAGCTAAATTTTCCTTTAAATTGGTTTCGGAACGGCATTTCTGTTTAATTCAATAGTTTAATTTTTCTTTTATAACCTCTCAAAATCCCGCGGACAACAGCTTTCTCGAAGTCGCTTTCGTCTTCGAACTGAAGTCCCACCCCTAATCTACTCCCTGCCCACCGCTATATATGCTTCTTAGCTTACGGCTACAGCATCCAATGGCAGTGCGCGCTTTCGTAACTTTAATTTCCAACTCTATTTCGGCAGCTCCTCACTCTTCCGAACACCCAGGCGTTTGTTGCCTTGATCCTAATTATGATAGCTTTTTACAATTCTGATAAACTTTAAATAATTATGCTCTTTAATTATAAATTATGATGAGAGGGTAAGTTTTTAATTTTTAAAATAGGTACCTCGTAATTTTAGCCGTTACCGTTACCGTTACCGTTTGGGTAGAAAAACTTGGGACGAGCTGAACACGTCTGTGCCCATTATGGCACGCTACTTTGTTGACGAGCTGGTCTCATTCACAACCATTGCAGGGTTAAAAAATTGAGATTAAATCAATTTTCATAAGATTTTAAAAGGCAGGAGAGATTTTACAATAGACTCTGAAAACCATTTCATAAGAAATATTTCGTTATCATGTGCTTGTGGGAAGTCATCAGCTGTACTTCATATATGTATCGCTTTAACAAATGTTTTCATGTAATACATGTCGATTTTCAAATAAAAAAGTTATTTAAATGAATGAAGTTTATATATATATTGTACACATGAAAGTCAAAGGGTGCAAAATAGGGTCTTTTCAGTAGATGCTAGAAGCCAACCCTCCCAAATCTTCGAAGCAAACTCTGTGTTGTGCGTGAGTCATGAGCTCTTGCATATTAGTACAAGAGCTCAATGTCTTTGCTTAGCTTTCCACATCTGTTGTTCTCCAAACCTTTCAGCAAACTTCTTATTATTTCGCAATACGACTCGATATTAACGGTTTTGTCCTTCCGTGTAAAGTCGGTGTCGACAACTCCTTCGTAATCGGAAATAAACTGTAGAAGGGAATTTATCGTTGATGGAGGGGACTTTGGATGCCTCAAGTCTGATGTGCTCTCCGTTGTTGGTATTGCCTTTCCGAATTGGTTAAGAATGTGCGGCTATCTTTGAATTTCTCAATGCCTGGGCGTAACAATGCATTTGACTCATACACTGCCGAAATTTCCCGAGGAATCTCCAAACTAGTGAAACTTTTTGTCCATTAAATAACACATCGATCAATAACTCCCGAGTCTAACATTGAAAACAACATTTTTTTGCAAATTTTTTTTTTATTCATCAACATAACACCTTTTATTGATTTTAGGTGTTTCAATCATAGCTTTTCAAATCTTTTTCATAAGTCTTTTTGTTACTGGTAATGTGACAATGCGCTTTCTGAATCGTGACTCGTTTGCTGTTTTTGTTCCATCGAAAACAATCGCGGCACCACTTGGGAAAAACCTTTTCACTTCACTAAGAAATATACTTTTCAGTAAATACACTTCCATATGATATCATCTCGACAATCACGCTCTTCCCACGATCTTTCATTATAATTTTGTCCCTTCCTTCATTTTCGGGTACAACGGCTTCCACAGTGCAAAGGCAGGTTGTGCGTGTTGTGTCGGTAGACACAAACTCGGCAAACCACCAAATAAATGGTGCTTTTGATGGACAGAGTCAATTAACATTCAATCAAGTATTTCGCTTGCTGGTGTTTTACCCATTAAAAACAATGTTTTAGAACAGAAACTCGGTTTTCCATTTTAACAAACTACAAAACGACTTTACTCCAACCTCATTCTGAGCATATCTCTGATTTAGTCTCAGGGAGTTGATACGGTCGTGTTGGGGTACTACTTCTTACTTCAACAATGGGGTATTTTCCAGCAAACTCTATTCTTTTCCCACTAACCAAGTAAATTCTTTATCGTTCAGAAGCCGAGGGCTTGGTATCTTCTAGTCCATTCATTGTTGTTGTTTAATAAGGTGCCATCTATGGTTGTTACCATAGGTTCAGTCTTGGTTGAAAGGTTGAAAGGAAGGTGTAAAGTTAACTTTCTTTTAGAACGCACTTTATATAATATATATCTTTTAAATGTTTCACTTATATTTCTCCAATTTTGTGAGTACTGAATGAATGTATGAATCTATCAATTATAAAATTAGATTTTACAAATATTATTCTTAATTGGATTGTAAACAAATCTCTTAATGTTACAAAATATGGTGCGTTCAGTGTAAAATAACTTTAAGCTTATTATAATTTTTAAAAATAATATACTGATTTGTAAGGCTCATTTTAAATGGATTTTTATATTTTTATATAAGGTTAATTACAGTTGAAATAGTTAATGTTCACGAAATTTCATTAAAATGGTTCAAAATATAGATTTTCTGATTAGGATTGTGTATTCACGTTTTATTTGCGGAGTCATTCCTGAATATATTTTATTCAAATTTAGATTTATTGGAAAACAGAACGTTTATACATTCTTTTAATTTTATTTATTAATTAAAGTATTTACTAAACATTGAATTATTCATTGTTCTTGGCGAATTTAGAAGTAACATTAAGATTATTGACAATGAAACTTCTTGCTCTCCTGAACCAGAATCAAGAGGTGGTATTGATGTCTATGTGTATAGTATTCTCAGGACTCACACCTTACCTGCCAGGAGGACTTTGAGTCCTAGACTTATACTTTTCATGTTATCTTCTGAAACATTAATTCTTTAGTAGCCTCTGATTTCTTTCCAATTCCTGACTCAGCAGGCCTTGTTCTGACAAATATTTTAACATTACTGATTGGATATTACTCATCTGTAAGATATTAATCATATCTCCCAACATCACATGCTATACTCGCGCGTTTTCTCCCTGTGCCCAGGTATCACATTTGATACGCTCAAAGTGTTTGCTGCAGACAACGTATCTACAGATAAGCTCGGTAAGAACGCTTTATTCAAATTTTTGAGTGTGTGCTGGGTAATTTTATTTATTCAATGAAATATGTAGATAGGATATTTCAAATGTTTTCTGGATAATTTGGGCTTGGTTTCACTTGTGGCTATCAGGAGGGTGGAAATTGTTTATATAATCAAATCATGTTTTGCACCGTAGCTCAGTAATGTGATGACATGATTTAAAGGGCTCGTTGTGCTTTTGGTTTGCTTTTATTTCTGTCTTGCTTGTTATAAAGTTCGATTAGAATTTATGGATGTTGTAATTTGTTTATTTGTAAATGCTGTTTATTTTCATTGGTGGGAGGGGTTGTATATCGAAAATGAAGTATTTAACAGGAAGCGAAATCGTCTGTGAGATGTAACTGAATTTTGATAAATCTGCCCTGTTGGTGATTTCATTGAGCCTGGAACTTTAAATAGTGATTTTATGGAAAAATGAAAATTCCCGTTTGAGTGTAAAACAACTTTGGAGTACACACTGTAGAATGTGAAATACCGCTCAACAAATAAGATTAATTTTATATCTTAATATTCAATTTCAATGTATATCATTATACATTGAAATCTATCTATCAAATAAAGTTTATATTTTCTTAAAAGATATGGTGTATTTATGTAATTGTTTGTATCAAATGTATAATTTTCACTATTTTTCTTTCTTATGTATTAATTTTAATATATTTTAAAATAATATTTATAAAATCAAAATATTCTAACGAGAATGATTTTGAAATTTTTGAGTTAGGCTTTAGTATCTAAAACACCTTGCCTGGGCACAGCGTGAGCATTCAGCGGGAAAAGCCACGGGGCCAGGAGCACTTCTTCTCCTCAGAGCATGAAAGGTTTAATCAAACTCGAAAATCAAAGTCTTTTGTACATGTCTAAATGCCTCGATTGAAAGTATTGATTAGTTATTCAATTGTATTTCTGAGACTAAAGTATCAATATTTAATTAAACATTTTCTTATTTTAAAGTTTAACGTATTGCTTCAATTAAAAACCTATAGCGCCTATACGATTTGATTAAATGTTATATAAAGAAATACTTAAATATTTTAAAATTTTCAAATCTTCACAAGGTTAAATGACGTGAGCATTTACCATTCATGTCAGGAAAAGTATTTGCCTTTTAAATCAAGTAATCTATTAGATTCATTTTATAGACTTAATTTTATTCCAAGAAAAGGTGAGCAAAAAGAAACTCGAAATTAGCAATTTTGTCAGTTAGTATTACTCAGTTTGTAGCTAAAAGTCGTCAAATGTTTTATAGCATATATATAGATCAAACCTCATCTTAACCTGGTAAATTTTATTATTTGAAATATATTAATGATATAAATATATAGAAGAAATTCAACTTCAGTAGACTGTATTTTAATCTCTTCCATTTGTTTTAGATAATTTTGAAACAAACATTAAACAAACATTTTTGACAAATATATTTCAAATATTATACAGTCAAAGATTCTTATAAATAGATGGACGTAATTGTTTATATCCATAAAATTATCTTGTAAAAATTTGAAATATATCAAACTGTATTTGGCTCAAATTGTAAAAATGTACATCAGAGAAATAAAAACCATAGTAAATAGCATTTCAGTTAAAATGTGTTAAACTAATCTTTTGGTTGTATCTCTCAAAGGGATGAGAGAATACTCGTGTAATCAGTTTTCAGTGGAGCTGAAATGTCGTTCAAGATATTAGATTTTAAATCTGTATCCGTTTTAAGCTAATACGTAAACTTAAATCATTGAAATCATTGATCATAAACCATTTAAGAACTATTGAATTTTATAATTTATTACAGTATCCTTCAATGTAATTTGCAGAATCTTTGCGGAAAACATATTTCGATTTTCATTAACTGAATAGATGGCTTTGTCTGAAGGTAATCCATTTAACTGTCAACTTAGAGTTAGCCTGAAGTCTTAAAATTTGCATTTTACATTTTGATTACATATTATGGAGAAATTTCTCAGTTATTCAATTTACTCGATACGATATGTATTGATAAACTAGCTTTATGTCTTGAAGAATTTAGCTTTATTATATCTTCCCATGAATCAAGACAACAGAATAATATAATCATTACTATTACCGTCAAACTAATTGGTACTTAAATCGTTATGATTGCATTTGATAATATCGACCAATTCTAAGCGAAATACCACGGAATAGGGAGTTATGTTTCGTATGATATTCATAATATTGAATGCTTTCATTGCAAGTGTGCGTGAAAAATTTCGAGTCTAATACGCTATATCATACATATGTATATTGTTACAAACTAGCTTCGAAAACTGGCGCTTACCTGAAAACTCTATTTGTCATTTTATTGTACGTGATAGCTTTGTGGTTAAGGCATTGAACTCGCGGTTGACGTTTTCGTTGAATCGAGGTTCGAGCCTTGTTACAACAAAGACCATGCCTTGAGAACTGATGCACATTAAATCTGTCAAACCGAAAGTCCTCCCATTGCCTTGATGTGGAAATTAAATTTGCAATGTTGCTATAGATGTCGTCCTCATTGACTGAGATTAGAGCCACGAGGTTCGTCATAGCCAGCCATCGTGTTGCTTCTAGTGCGACGCGTTAATAACAAACCAAACCAATTTCTCCTTTTGTTGGCTTGTAAATGTAATATTTTGTTCTCTTTTACGTTTTCTGAATATCATTGGTGTGCGTGTCATCACATTTTGATCATTAATTTAACTTCCCATCCAGCTAGAGCTGAAACTTTGGGAATCTTTCTTACTTGCCTAACAATACAATATTTGAACATTTGGAAACAAGGTTATTAATATTTCAGTATTTTTAGTTATTTTAATTTGTGTAATATGGTGCCATCCATGGAAGATATTGAACTACGGAGAGTGATCTTAGAACGAGAGATATGAGGTTTTCTACTACGAAGTTTAACTAATAGTAATTTTTAAATATAAAATTTTGCCACAACTTAAAACGTTACTTTAAAAATTGTTTTGTCGAATGATTTAATATACAGATCGACTGACCAAGGTTCAAAATTACGAGGTCCGTCGCCAATAGTACTCGTGTTGCTTCGGTGCTACGTTAGCCAAACTAAACTAAACTAAAAACTAACCAGATCAGACGACGCCTAAGTCTCCCTCATCAATAGAATATAATTTCATTACTGGTAAACGATAAATGGTAATGAAGAGTATCATAAAGCTAGTCTTGTCCTGAATTTTGTAAGAATTAATTAATAGTAATAATTAGTAAGTTGAGACTTATTTTGCTTTCATTAAAATTTTCCCTCTGCTTTTTCTATTTTGCCTTAATTTTATTTGTTGAAAGTTTCTAATATTTTCCCATTATTCTTTAAGCAAAGTGATTGGCCTGGCATTTTGAGATTAAAGTTAGTTTACTAGCGGGAGATTTTGTAGCTGTTGCCATGTATGACGTTACAAGTACATTTTGTAATCTTTTGATCTAGTTGATTTATTGTTTAGATTGTCCTTTTTGTTTTCAAAGATAAAGTTCGATTTTTCTCTTTCTCTACACATATACTTTTATTTAATTTTTGCATTCTGCTTTTTGTTTTGTTTTGCTGAATGAATAAAGTTTCTATTTAGAGACTATTACGTTCCATAAGATGTTATAACCAACAAGAATCAAAGCCTGATTCAAAATTTAAATGTTATATTTCATTTTCTTGGGTTTTCTT
This sequence comes from Nephila pilipes, assembly GCA_019974015.1. Taxonomy (NCBI): domain Eukaryota; kingdom Metazoa; phylum Arthropoda; class Arachnida; order Araneae; family Nephilidae; genus Nephila; species Nephila pilipes. The sequence continues at coordinate 64,068 of BMAW01115814.1, read as the reverse complement.
CTTATATGATTTCAATGCTTTGATTTGTGCTATTCATGATTAAATAATATAAGTGCCGTTATGTTTTGGTTCAGAGTTTCTTTTTGGATATTTTTATCAATTTTCTGAAAAGTTTCATGTTATATTTATTTCTATAAATTAACTTGAGTTGTTAACATTTTTGATGGTTTTCTTTATAGGCATTTATTTTCTCAATATGTTAGTTGTCTTTATGGTTAAAATTTTCTTATGTTTGAAATTGCTCTACTTCTGAGAATTTTAATTAATTATTAATGAATTAAATATATAATTTAAAAATTAAAACAAAACACTTTTCGAAAGAACATATGGAAAAATTGAAAGTTGTTTATTAAATGTGTGACAGATTTTAGTTACATTAAACAAATGTCTAGACTTATATGGGTTAACTACCACATCAACAATATATTCTAATTAAAATGGATTTTAAAAACAAAAATATAAATCAAAAATTTCTACCAGAAAACAAAATCAAAATTAATTTAAAAATCACAAAAATCTTAAATATATCTAAATGGAACTAAATCTGAAGAAAAACTAATTTACTTTTTGAAACTCAAAGAAAAACAACATTATTCAAAGGCATTACTCATCGTAATAGAATTTGAGTGCATACATGGAAAACCTAAGGATGAACTTCAAAATTTAGAAATAAACATAAAACATTTACATTAAAAATGTTGATATTTGTTACATGAAAATTCCATGATTCTTATTAAGGTCGTCAAGCATTAAAAACATTAAAATGAGTCAAAATAAATTGTGCCGTGGGTTTTCAAGAAGGCACCAAACTGCCTTCCATGTGAAAAACTTATACAGCTCACCCAAATGCCTGAATTTCTTATTTATCACTATATTCCAGAAAAGTTCTGTGTGGCTAAAACAAATATGGACTTTGTTAGCACAATAATTTTCTTCGCACACCTTCGATTGTCATTCTATTTTTATGTTGGTGAAAGATTTTGGAGTTAAAATTTAGTAACTTTCAAATTTTCATATTTTCAAAGACTAAATTATACATAGTCAATTCATGTTTAAGGTTTCTTGCATCAGTGTTTTTATATAAGGCACAATATTTGAACAAATTATGTGATGCTTCTGTGTCCTCTGTTTTCTTCTCATAATCTTTATTATGTATGACATAATAAT